>JBANCV010000030.1:26580-136394 GCA_037040105.1 Amiota albilabris
CCCCCCTTTTCAAAAAAAAAAAAACCACCCCCAGATTCTTTGATTTTTCTTGGGGGCTGGGAGAGGGGTAGAAGAGAAAGATATGTTTTTTTTTTTTTTTTTTTTTTTTTTTTTTTTTTGTTTAATTAATATATAATTACACTTTATTCTTGTATTTTTCTATCAAGTAGGCAGGCACTTTTATGCCAATAGAATTGCACTAAAAATTAATCAATTGCCCTAAATCACGCAATGCAACCCTAAAAAAAGCATTGTATGCAGTCTAATTTTGATTTTCATTGAATTCAAGAAATATTCCATACAAACACTTTCCACTTAACATCATACAGTCCCACATTTATTTTTAAATACATATAAGTAGACCAATTTGAGTGAATCGAAATCCATTTCTTGTTATTAGTGTTATTAAAATTTTTGATGTAAATATTTTCTATGACATAAATATAAAAAAATGGCAACAAATACATCTGAAGTGATGCAACACAGTGTAAATTTGCTGTCACCCACTGTAATACAAGGTTTAAGAAATTTGGATACTGAACTGGCACCTGAACTAACAAAGATACTCATTGCCAATTCATTGAAATTGACTTTGTACACTGGAGCTAGTGAGTTCAAACAATAATTAATAATATTAAATTCATTACTTTCATGTAATTAACAGCCATAACACCAGTGCCAGAGTTATATGCCAGTAAAGCGGATAAGACAAAACAAAGTGAATATGCTGTTGTAACACTTTATGCTATTGCAACCAAACACAGTTGGGATAGTTTAACATTGCGGCAACATCTAATGGGTGCTGGAGTTAATAGCAGTGCTATTGAAGAATTGACACGTGTATATGATGAAAATCGTAAGGAACTAGTAGTGCGTGCCTTGCAATTGGGTCATAATTTTCCACATATTGCTGATGTTCAGTGGCGTATTGCTTGTGATGTTAAATCATCTACAGCTAATAGTAGTTCTGGTGTACCAAATTTCTACATAAATTTGGGACAATATCGTCAAGGTACTGGCGAACGTGAAACAATAATTGAATTTCTCTGCAATTCAGAAGAATTACAATCCTTAATAAATCGCCTAAAAGAAATCGAAAGACATTGTGATAAAGTAGTAACAGCAACACATTAGTATGTAATAACATAAAAAACATAACATAGAATTATTTTAGTTCCAAACAAATACACTATAAATTTAATGGCTGAATTAAGTTCAATCTCTTATTATTGCGCTAGTTTTTTCTATAATATACATTTCTCATTAAATATGTATACAAATCAATTTAGTGTTACTTGCATTAAATTTTGTTATATGCAAGAACGACAACGACATTGCAAAATCTTTATCAGGCGTTGTTATCGTCTGGTACATCCGGCAGAGGTGAATCAAGGATAGCTTTGAACTCTTCAAAAGTAGATGGGGCAGTGGTATAGATCGTACCTGAAAATGCGTCATCACTATTTTCGGCAGAACTAATGACAGTGCAGCTGGCGTTATTAGTAAGCACCATGTTGATACCGCGAAAGCGTTCATCAATTTTGTATAGGCTTTTGGCACTGGCCCATGTAAAGAAAGGTTTGCCACTAAACGGATTCATAAAGTCAGTCCAATATCCTTGTTCACGTAAACGGTTACTTATTTCTCGTCCAGCCAACACGAACTGTGAATTTGAATGGAGAAATGTGATGATAATGATATAATAAGGATGATGGCAAAGACAGAAACAAAACTTACTTTTGAAGCTCCCTTTTCACAATCACCATCGAAACGAAGTACCATAAGAGTCAAAGACGATGCAGAGATGACTTCCGGAGCCGGAAATAATTCATGCAAATTCTCTTTAAGCAACGACGGACAAATACATATATCAAACTTCAATTTATCGTTTTTGCCATGAGAATCATGATCGCAGCTTTCAAAGTCAACCAAAGTATGGAGCGCTACATCGGTGTTTAAAGTGGTGCTAGCACCAAGCCAAGCAGGTCCAGTCGAATTTGGGAAGAAAAATCGATTGCCGCGCGGCGACAAAAGTTCCCAATTTGGACCGCCCTCAAGACCATTTAAATCATCTATAAGGACGCACAAAACAGTTTTGTTATTCAATTCATTGGTGCAATTATGTATGTATATATAGTATGTCTACTATTTCTAACTTACCATCGTAGCGCACCTTCGATTTGACAACTTTGAAAGTCTCAGCAAAATCCTCAGCATTATTACGTTTCGAATATGAAGCTTTTTGGAAAAAGCAGATTCGCAACAAGCCACTACCACTTGTTGTTTTACAGGCATTGATCTGACCCAACACAGCGCGACATAACGTGCGCGACATTATATCATTACGGGGAAATAATGTCGACTACGAATTTGTGTGTTCTGTCTGTCGCTGTTCGTTCTCGTTCCCCCTGTTTTTTTTTTTTTTTTGATTTTTTTACAGCTTATTTTACTCAACGGATTCTGAATTACTTGCAATTTATTGTGATTTTAGCGAAAAAGTTGTGTGTGGTACTCGATTATGTTTTGATTTTGACTAGGAATACAAAACAATATACTTATGTACAATTTTTTTTATTTTATTATTACTTGACAGAATTTGTCTGTCTGTGTGTCTGTATGGTAACTGTGTTGGAAAACCTCTAATATTTTTTTGCGTTGTATTTGTAGCAAACGAAAATTTTCTGAAATGACTTTAAATTGACAGCATAACAAAATCTATATAAATACTAGAGTAACTCAATGCATTTATAATATGTAGTAGAGGAAAAGAGAATAATCAAAATAAAAACTACACTGTACTTTTCAGTGCTGAAAAATATTGTTGCCTTGAACTTGAATTTACACAAAGGCAATCAGCTGATTGATTTAGGCAGCATTGTTGTAGGTCAGAGCTTAGGGAATGAAGCTGTACTGACTGCTGAGAGAGAGTGAGATAGGGAGATGTTAAAATAAAGTAGGCAATATTTCTAGGATTAATGCTTTGGGAAAAATATGTATGTATGTACTTATGTCACATGGGATGTACATATGCAATATCGGCTTGGCTTGGGAAGATATTTATGGCGGTGGTAATACAGTGATATGGTGATGCATGGGAAACAAAGTATGAGTGATGGACGTGATGTAGTTTTATAGGACAGCGCTGAGGAATTAGATCTATTACTTTCATCATCTCTCATACGTATTTCAGCTTTGGTTGCTGCTCTATTGCTCTTACTTTGAATGCCACCGCAATCACCTTTAATACTTAGGAAAGTATGTAGGCATCGTGCACGCAGCAAACTTCTTTCACTGAGTGTATGTTCGCCGTAGGAATAAAAAATCATCTATCGCCTCAATTCTCATAAGAGTTAATACTTTTAAGCGTATCTTTACGACAATCTTCAAAAGAAAGCTGAAAGATTCTCAGTTCGTCAGTTTCTGTTGAAGTTCTGGCATCACACACACATGATTGAAAATTGAAACTCTAAGACACTATCAGATGCTCGCCTTTCAGGTTGTTCTGGACCATGCAGGCGGTTGAGATTGCAGTTGAGCAAGCTATTTTAATTATCGGAGTAAAGTGGTATTATGATAGAGGTTTTTTTTACAAACTATTGATGACAGAAAACTAAGATTCAGAAAAGGGAAGGGGAACCGAAATTGATTGATACGTACGTACATATGTGCAATTTTCTTAAGAAATATATTTACTGGGGCCAGCCACACTTTCTTTTTTTTTTTTTTAATAATTGGAAATACGCCATGAAACTTGTAATTAGAGTCATGGCGCGCTAGACATTTTCACCGGCGTGCCATCACTACACTAGGACCACTTATTAGCTCAACTAAAGTCGGTTTTGGCCTAGAACTAATAAGTGGGTTTTTCGCTAATAACTGCTATTTTACAATGTGTTAATTATACATACATAATAACACTCACCTTTTGTTAATATTCAGCCAAGCAGACTCAATTGATAGCTTCTTTTTTGAACCAAAGCGCTATTTCGCTCGATTTATTTTTCTTATAAATTTTCACTTTTTATAAATTTTTCAATTGTCGAATTTCCGAAAAAAAAATCTGTTGTTATCATTGAATAACTATAATACGAGTAAACTTTGATGTGTGTCTATACGACAATTACAAATTTCTAGGCCATCTTCGATCGAAAAAAAAAATTCACATTTTGTAATATCATTTTAACACATCACAGAATTAGTGAGCATGACCAATACAAAGGTAGACATTACTACTGTATAACATATGTACATATAACTATTAATTCCAAAAATCTTTGTGGAAATTTCTCACATACCAAGAATAACTTGCTATATATTATGTAGAGTCACGGATTGATATATTTGCAGTTTCTCAATATTAGAGATACTCACAGTTACGCACAGTCAAACCATGCCAGTTTCGGAATAACAAGGCCAAGATGAGATTATGGTCAAACAAGCCAAACGAGTAAATCTTTGTTGTTTTTATTTATTTTAACATGCATCTGTTTTGCCTTAATGTGGGTTTTCAAAGACTGATCCATTGATCCAGGTGCACACCGAGGTATTTGTCTATATTGCTGTTAGTGGAGGCGTCCAATGTTAATGTGGGACAGTTTTATTGATTTAGAATGAATGTAGTTTAGACTGGTTTCTGTGTGTCGAACACTGTTTTCCATTATATCATTGAACATGCAAAAGTGCTTTTATGAAACCACACTGTTTTCATTTAATGTAATAATTTTTGTGTCATCGGACTTATGTTGCTACCTCAATATTAATATCATCTAACGGTATATTAGTAGTAATTATTTTAAATAGAATGGGTGCCTCATCGTTAATGGCATTCAGTTTTAAGAGTTCAAAAATATATTTACATATTTTTTTAGTTTCCTAATTCTTCTATCTAATTTACACCTCTATAAATGGAAGCATAGTATAAATGTAAAAAAAAAAAAAACACAACGTCATTACATATTAACTTATTTCATTTGTAAAAATGGAATGTTTCTTTAAAAAATTCATACATACATCAATATAATACACATGCATAAATAACAGAACACATGGAATGCGTTTAAATATGATAGAAACACTCGGTTGCCAAGGGTTCACAATTATCATATGGTTTAATCATAGCTGCCACCGTATAAATTTCATCTGTTCGTATGCATGCACAACGAAAATTATCTGATTTGCCATTATTTATTTCAAAGAGTTTTCGCGGATGTCCAGACCATTTACGTTGTTGTCCACCACTTGTTGGTGTGCACCAGACCCGTGTGCCTTTTGCTTGCGACCATTCTATGTTACAATCTGGATATAAAATCCGCAGCTGTTCGTTGTTATCTTTTGCCTGTGTTGCTTGTTCAACAAGTGCCAAATACTTGTGATGATATGGCGTCCTTTCGCCATGTTCATTATAGAAACGTCCAATTAGTTTGCCCTTATATATGTAATCCTTATCATAGAAACTCTTCCAGTTGGCCAAGCTAAGGAGATCACTGGGCTTTAGTGTTAATACATCATCAGACGTTTGTTCATCATATTGCTCAAATTCACCAGTTATAAATGACACCGAAGCATCGCGTCCGACAAAATAATTGTATGAACAACCAGGTCCATAATGTTTTAGGCCTTTCGAGACATCATATACTGAACCCAATAGGGCCAAATAGAGTGGCATCCTCTCATTTTCATTATCACCATCACCATTATAAGTAGCTAATTCTTCTACTGTGAAAAGTCTCTCAATTTTTTGACTGTAGCTACTACCATCATCACCACCTGCGAATTGAATATCAATTGGTGTGGTCTCGTATCTGGTCGGTTTATCTAGGATGTTGTAACCGAATATCGAAGCTTTTATTTGATGCATAAGATTTGGATAATAAATTGTGACTATGACAGCGATAAAAATTGTTACCATTTGTAATTTTATAACATATCTAAGAAATGAAATCATCTTTACATATACTTAAATATACCATATATATACAAAAACAAAAATAAAAACAATGGCATAAGATAAAAATACGCGGCGGCACACAAATAAAATCAATCGCAAGACACTAGCGACTAATCGTAATTTGCAAGATTTCTATAAAAATAATAAAGGTAAACAGTTTTATAATAGATTCTAATTCTATACTAGTTATCTATAATACAAGTGTTGAATTTATTTTCTAGTCGCGGCTACAATGGGATTGATATTTATGCTGTCTCAGCCTTCATTTGTTTTGGTTCCCACTGTGCCACACTGACTAACACTGAAATACAAGAAAACAAAAAAAAAAAAAAAACACTTGGCCACACTGAAAATTATACCATTCAAAATGCATTGTTTAGCACTGTTTATGTAGGAAACATTTGTTGCTATTATTCTTGTTGTTCTTGTCTTTTTGCTGTTATTACCATCAAATCCTTTTTGTTAGAGTAACACGAAGCAACAACTGTCCGGTGCAAAAGTTTCTTATTTATATTGAAAGTAATTAGAATCAAAAATTTTTTTATTTGTGAAGTTAATAAAATAAACAAAGAAGCCAATACTATGGATACCAGTGACACCAATAATAAAAATGCTTTAATTAAAAAGCAAACTGTTTGCCCTGGACAAAAGTACATCGAACTAACGGCAGGTACACGAGTAAGTAAATAAATGAATGAATGATTGATTGAATGCAAAAGTATCGAATGTCCATGCACCTACGTAATATCAACATGTGTGGGTATATATGTGCGCTGCAATTTCCAAGGACTCGAGGTCATGCATATGAAAATTATTGTCATATACATACATGTATACATTTATAGTAATAATAAATATTGTATTAATTGTAGGTAAGATTTCATTTTCAAACGCGCAAAGCTGCAGATGGCACCCTATTGGATGATAGCCGAGAACTAAATAAGCCCATGGAACTGGTATTGGGCAAGAAGTTCAAATTGGAAGTATGGGAGGTAATAGTACAGAAAATGGCTCTGGATGAGGTGGCAAAGTTTACTGTAGACAAAACGGTAAGCATGACTCTTGTTGTTTATTGTGTGTATGTGTTTTGATAAAGCAGAGGAGGATGTCACATTAATTTGTTTGTTCTTTTGTTATAGTTGTGCTCACAATATCCTTTTATAGCAAAAACATTACGCGATTCCTGCAAAAAAACAGCGGAACGTCGTCATTTCTGTGCCATGTCCTTACAAAAAGAGGGCATTGGTTATAAAGATCTTGATGAGTTATTTTTGAATCCTTGCGATTTGGAATTTACCATAAATTTATTTTCTGTTGAAATGCCCGGTGAATATGAAAAAGATCGCTGGCAAATGTCCGAGGAAGAGAAAGTGGGTAGGGCAGAAATGTTGCGTGTCAAGGGTAATAATTTGTATAAGGAAAAACGATTTACTGAAGCAGAGGAATGTTATCGTGAAGCTGTTGGCATCGTAGAACAATTAATGTTGAAGTAAGTAAAAGCAAATCACACAATCACATTTAATTGTAATTCAATGATTTTAAATTTAATAGAGAAAAAAAGAATGACGTTGAATGGCAAAATTTTGCCACCATCAAGGTACCATTACTACTCAACTACTCGCAATGCCGCCTTTTGGCTTGTGATTATTATGCTGTCATTGAACACTGCACCGAGGTGTTGTCACTTGAACCGAATAATATCAAAGCTCTGTTTCGTCGTGCCAAAGCCCATTTTGGTGCCTGGAATCCTGCAGAGGCACGTAATGATTTCAAAAGCGCTGGGAAGCTTGACCCTAGTCTGCATGCAGTTGTTGCCAAAGAATTGAAGGCAATCGAACATGAAGAACGTTTACGTGATGTCCAGGATATGTTTCGATTGCAAAAACTTTTTTAGGGTTTATGTTTATTTAATTTACTAATCAGCTTTATAGGTTTCTTCTATAAAGGTGGCTAGTAGTTGCTGGTCTATATAGAGTATATAGATTTTGTTTTTGTTATCCCTTATTATTTATATTGAAATTCTAAATAGCTATTGTGTCCTTGTTATTGTTAAATGTATCTAGTATGTAATATGTATAGCTTTCCAGTTGGTGAGTGTTTTGTTTACTTTTTTAAATCCAATCAGTAGTAAAAAGCAGTGAACATTCATGATATGCTTTTATATCGTTTTTAGATTAAGATAATTAAATTTTCTTTTATTGATGTGCAAATGTTTAAAAAATTGTCTGCTTTTAACAATGTAAACAAATATGTAACAAACTTCGGTTCCATCGAAGTAGATTAATGAAGATGCTGAATGCCTTTCACACAAGCTACAATATTTATTGAACATACATGCATATATGTATTTATAATATAATTAAAAGAAGAACAAATCTACTCAATTAGTCACAAAGCTCTTTTGTAGTATTGTTTGTAATACAGAAGTTTAAGAATACTCTGTACCGAGAAGTTATTGTAATTATACAATTTAAACATCAATGTTGTTTGATTCTGTTCGTTACCATATCAGTAAGTAGAATGTTATATTAGACTGATTTCATTTAACATTTGTATTATGTTTTTACTAGCATGTATATCTTCGTATTATGTTAAGACTGATTAAGAGTTTTCTCGCATTATACAATTTGATTTTCTGTTATATGATGAAACAGGTGTTTCAATTCAATGAACTAAATTGAGATTGAATGAGTATCTTTGATTAACATCTGCATATGAAACACATAAACACACATAAGACAGACGGAGGAGACTCAGCATACATAATGATGCTGGATGTAGGATAATAATAATAATAATAATGATGGGTGCCTCTGGATTCCTAAAATCTTATAAAGACATATGTGTGAAGGGTATTTAAATTACATTAATTAAAATATTTTTATCATTACATGTTATAAACGTTGATGCTGCAATAAGAGAACTATATTACACATATATTTATAATATTTTCTATGCTTTGTCATAATATTGCAAGAAAAAAAATTATTTATTTAAATATATGTATTATTTACAATCGAATTTAAATTTTTAACAATTTACATATATATATTATAATATTAGCTGACCCGGCCAACAATGTTTGTGCATATGTTAGTAAATTATATCCTCAGAATCCATAAGAGCCTTCGATCTAAGATTTTTACCGTGGCTTCAGTTCAAGCAATAGTAGACGATGGCCCTGGTGAGGAATTATTGCGATTATTCATATTTACATAAATAACCATTACTTTATCAAAAAGTTGGTTTTTAAATTTAACAAACTTTTGTAAATAATAAATAGTACACAGATCGATAGGTCTTATGGTTTAACAAATGCACAAACTATTTTATTTGTATGTATGGATAAGGAAAATAGAAGATAGTTATATATACATATGTATGTATAGAATAAGCTAATACTACTACTATATACTTCATATGTATATATAATGATATACAGAGAGAAATATAAACTATACTTTACGATACATAAATACTATTTAAGTTGTGTAAATCTACAATAAAAGAACAAAGTGTATTAATTATGCATTTCATTAATTTATTATTTTAATGTATAGAACTAAATGTACACTGAGACATACACATACAGATAAACATACATATAATAACATGAACTTTTGAATTTAAATAAATAAGAAAATGATTTATAAGATGTCGCCTGTATGTTTGTATGAATATATTTAAAATTAAACTATAAACTTAAAATATCTTCATTTGACTCTTACTTATTTATGAGGAGTACAATTAAGTTGATAGTCATACAAGTATGCCGACACCATGTACCACTCATATATAGGTAGGCAAACTGATAGCCTGTCAGTCAGACAGTCACTCAGTGAAGACTATGGCGGACCGATAAACAATCAGTTTGGCAAAGTGTTTGTATTTACATACGCCAAAGACGGTTACTATTCCCAGTACCAGCGGCACCTTCTGCCTCGCCACGTAACTTATTATCGTTCGTCTGCCATACGAATGACTCAAGACGATCTTCGGGATCAAGGAAGTTATTGATCGTCTCCAGACTTGCCATATTATCGTGTAGTAGCGAGTTACAACGGCTCAATTGCTGTGAGACAACGCGTATTTTAGCAAATTGTTCAGCATAAGCGGCATATGTTTTTTGCATATCAACAAACGATGCGAACAAAGTCGTTATGGAATTGCTTACCACTTTAGTGCGTTCGACCAAGTGATTTTGCTCGTTGGTTATATGGGTCGCGCATAGATTCAGATGTGTTTGCATACGGCTACAAATATTTAACAAGTGTTGTGAATGTAAACGTTCCAAGATTTCGGCATCATGTGTAAATGTCGCAGAAGTAATTGATTCCCTTAATACGGGCATAAATTGTGGTATATTACGTAAACGCGCCAAATCAGGATCCATATCGAGTTCATCATCCCGTGCACCTGGTTTAACAATAACAATGCTATGACTTGAAGCTGTCGACTGGGGTCGCTTTGGTTTAAAACTGCTGGGATAGGATCTACGTGCTGCGGCACGATTTGCATTATGTTGCAGTGCACTTGTGGGTTTGTTACGAATTTTTGGTGAATCGCCAATTGGTCGATCCATATATGAGATGTATGGCAAGTCCGAGCATATGCTTAGAGGTGGTGATGGAGGTCTGCTTAGTTCGGAACTAGTGGGTGAAGCAGTATCCGATATAATTTGTTTGCTGGCAATGACAACGGCTGTATGATTATTATTTGCGGGGCCTCCAACACCGCTGCCATTATAATTGTTTGCACGCACTCCAATGTTGCGTCGCTTATTAGTTGCAGCAGCTGCTGCATTCAATGCCGCCGCTGAACTACCAGTAATAACAATACCATCAGCGCCATCAGCTCTAACACCAATTCCAGCTACACTATGATGATCACTAATCGTTAATGGTAGCCTGATATTTCGACTTTCATCGTAAATCTCGTGTCCATCTGCTTCGACACGTTGTTGTGAGTGTTCTGCACCCATTATAATTTCCTTCACAATATTTTAACGGTGACCTTCGCAATCGATTGCTCCTTATTTGTTTCATATAGGTACAAACAATCAAAAAATACAAATACTAAAGGCTTAGACTGACCATAATGTGGAATTAAACAGAAATCAAAATCAATTTGCTATTCCGAAAACACATTGGTCACTCACAAATCTCAAATATTCAAAACATTTCTGTGACGACCTCTAGTGCCAATTTAATCAACACTATAAACAAAGACCACAGTCAAAGACTGCTTGCTTGTTCGTTGGTATTTAAATGAAGGTAAATTAGTAAAGCAGTTCCTATGGGTGAATAGATTTGAATATTGACGGATGCTCAAATTATTATATGTTTGTACGTGTGTACAGAAAACATTATTTGCCATTACCAGTTCTTGTATTGTCTTGTACTCAAATAATCTACAATCATTAGATCGGATGATCTATGTAATTATGTTAGCCAAGAATAAAAATAGCACCTATCACAACAAAAATTGTGCGTGTCCATAGTCCAAGTCATAGAAGTGAAACTTCTTAAAAACAGTTAGCTAATTTTGAAATTTATCATAATTATTTATTTAAAGAAATCTTTTGATGTGCGACTTCAAAAAGATATAAATAATTTGTTAATATTATACATACCAAACTAATAAAACAATAACGATGTTTGCCATTACTTAATTCAATTCAAGTTGGTTAAAATGCGGTAATTACTCCTCATCTTTATAAATTATAGGACCTTTATCGCTTCCTAAAATGTTGATTTCTATCTATCCATAGTAGAATAGAATCAGATCAGATCTTGTTGGGATCACTACTCTCTCACACTCTGTATTTTATATTAGGGGAAGAGCGAGATCTAGTCATCTTGTCACTGCGGCCTTAATTGAGTCTGTTATATTGGTCTATCATACTAGTTTCTTGAACATTGAGAGATCCAGCACAGATTTACCAATTTGATTTCAGTTGAATCTTTTAGCCAAAATGTCTACGTTTGTCTAAAAGATCTATTAGCAGCTTTCCAAAACCAAAACCGAAAAAAAGGAATCCTTCAAAAAAAGTAAGACCGGGAAAAAATCAATCAAGCCGCCAAAATCTACGGCTTCTTGTAAGCGGGCAGTATCGAAATACAAGTCCAAGCCAAGGCACAAGAGAAATATTCACTATCGAAGCCACGATTAATTTGGATTTATTGAATCCTCATGCTCGTCAACGAACTAATTTCCAAAGTTTCTATAATAACCGAAAATATCGCAGACGTAACTATCGAGTCAATAACCAAGCAATTCTCTTACTTGACTATCAGTGATTATTATTAAATCACATCATTTATACGAGTAAACAAAACAACACATCAAACAAACTTATCCATATTTTAGCGATAATTATCCAGTCACACCTGCAAAAATGAGAACTGTTAATAGTAATAATTGGTGGCCATATAAAAAAGGAAAAAAATTATACTACTTGCCTAGCTCCTGACCTGCACCCCCGTCACCCCACATTTGCGACGATGAGCAATGTCGTGCAATACAAGTTTCTATTATGGAATTGGGGGATGTAGGAGGAATCAAGTAGATGGGGCATGCTCCGGAAGCTCTACATCTCTATAGAAATTATGATTTATTTTTATAAGTAGGTACTTACTTAATTTATTTAGTATAAAAACTCCCATGCACTGGAACCTAGGTAACATAGCTCTCCTAGGCTCATGAGTAGGTTGCCTAAAGAATAATCCCCTACTGCATCACATAGCTAACAGAACGAATACTTTTGTGTTAAAATTGGAATGTGAATCGAAATTTTACATTTGTCCAAAAGTTGATAAATGGGGAGCTAAAATCTAAAACATTTAATTGATACCACATTGGTGTCATTCATGTGAATTTCTTTATCAATACATTCCATCTCAAGAGAAATGTATGAAATATTTCAGCATTGTTTCGCAAGTGTACTATATGCAGGTGTAGGACCTATTCTTTTCTTCATTTATCTGTCCTGAAAGATTGTTAGGCAGGACATATAAATATCAAAAATTGCATATACCATTCTATGAGCATCAAGTTAAGTAAGTATAACTACTAAAAATCATGAAATCAGAAAGAAGGGTATTTTCGTCTCTGTTGAAGAAGCGCCTAGAAAACTTTTTTATGGGAGCTATACGACCCAGCAATCCTAGGATAGAATTAACATGGGTAATGAATATAAATCAGAAACTTCTTGTGTCCAAATTTCAAGGTGATAGCATAAAAAAAAATTTTTTTTCTAATAAGAACGTTAATTTAAATGGGGGTTTGTATAGGAGGTAATAATGTCCATATTTCAGTGCGATCGAACCATAAATTAAAAAGTTTTTCTCATAAAAACATTAATTTGACCTTTTGGTTTGTATGGGACGTACCCCTACCAGTGGTCTGATTCGGCTTTTTCCGACAAATGTATTGTCCAAGGTAAAAACCTATGTACACAATTTCAGCTCTCTAGCTCAAAAACTGAGGGACTAGTTCATGTACAGACGGACTGACTGACAGACGGACAGGGCTAAATCAACACTCATCAATCAATCAATCTCATCGAGCTGATCACAAATATTGGGAGAGCCTTTTAATAATGCGGGACTTACAAGAGATGGCGCTACTCATGCTATAAGCACCTGGCAAGGTTGTCCTATACTTCATTTGAAAAATACATTTGACAGCTTCAATTTCCAGTATGTAACATTTGCCTGAAGTGTAAACAACATATTTTTTTTTCGCTCTCAATCTAATCTAATTTCATACCAACAAAACAACATTTGCGGGAAGTTCTCGTTTACTTCTTAATTTGAAGAAAAGTGCAGCTGCAGCCCATCGATTGCTCTCCGAAGCATATCCGGAGTATGCTCTGTCCATTTCACAGTGCGAGAGATGATTTGTATGCTTTAGAAGTGGTGGTGGAAGATGCCGAATTGGAGGCATTACTCGATGAAAACTCATGTCAAACGCAAGAAGAGCTTGCCAAATCAGTGGGACTAACACAATTGGGAATGATCCAAAATCATGGAAATTGGGTCCCATATGAATTGAAGCTGAGAGACGTTGAAAGACATTTTTTCACGTGCGAGCAACTGCTTCAGCGACAGAAAAAAAGGTTTTTTTGCATCGTATTGTTACTGGCGATAAAAAGTGGATCCATTACGACAATCCCAAGCGAAAAAAAATCTTACGGTTACCCCGGCCATGCCTCATCATCGACGGCCAAGACAAATATTCATGGTGTCAAGCTCATGCTCTGTATATGGTGGGACCAGCTGGGTGTGTTATACTATGAGTTGCTGCAACCGAATAAAACGATCACGGGAGAGGTTTACCGACGACAATTGATGCGTTTGAGCCGAGATTGCCAAAAAAACGGCCACAATACGCCGAGAGACACGACAAAGTAATTTTGCAACATGACAATGCTCGGCCACATGTTGCACAGGCCGTAAAAACTTACTTTGAAACGCTCAAATGGGAAGTCCTACCCCACCCGCCGTATAGCCTAGACATTGCTCTGCATCTGATTATCACCTCTTCAGATCGATGACGCATACCCTAGCTAACCAGCACTTCCGTTCTTACGAGGAAGCCAAAAAATGGGTCGATGACTGGATTGAGGCCAAACCGGCCGAGTATTTTCGCAACGGAATTCTTATGCTACCAGAAAGATGGGAAAAAGTAGTGGCTAGGTACGGACAGTACTTTGACAATTAAACATACAACCATTTTTTCTCAATAAAGGCGCAAAATATGACATATTTTCCCGCATTTTGCGCTCCCAATATATGTAATTTATGTGGCCTACGATGTCTCCTTCTTTGTGCTATTGTATAAACTTGATGACAAACTTAAAATATTATTCACTTCCGTGCAGCGTATAACAATAACTGCTTTGAATCCTCTAAAGCAGGGCGTCCAACACGCGGCCCACGGTCCGCTTGATTCCCCAAGTAAGTGCCAATGCGGACCAGAATAGAATTCTCTCTCAGTTTGCGTTTCTCGCTGGAAGGCTTTGTTTTCGGTCGTCGTGCAGCTACACTGGAAAACCTTCTTTTTGTGGCATAGGGAAACGAAAACGTAGGTCACCCCTGCTCTATGCACATGATAGTAGTGAAACTTCTTAAAAACACAGAGAGAGATAGCGATACAACAATACAACATTTGCATTCAAAATATTCTGTCGTCCACGTATGTCTTCTCTTGCCCAAAAAATTAGATCAACTGCCAGCTTCTGTGTGTTTCCCGTTCTCTATTTTTCGTACTTGCAATTTTTTTATTGAGATTTTCTCACTTTTCCGATGGATTTCCCAAAAATTTTATTATCTGTTTTGGATATGGCAACAGATATACACACTCTGTGAAAATTTGAAGTGTCTATCTAGAGCGGTTCATGAGGTATAGAATCAAAAAAACGTGAGGATTTTTTGTTTTTTCACTCTAAATTTTTGCCAAGCCCCGTTAAAGAAGTTTCACTTAAAAAAAAAAAAAAATAATAATAAAAATAATAGTAATAATGTGCACACTATTGAAGTGGAACTGCTGCACAAAATGTTAAGAATCAAGTTTTAAAATAACACACAAATTCCTCTCACAAAACACATTTGCTCTCACCGACTACAATTCACAAAAACAAAACCTCTCTTTCCCCCTCTACGCAAACAAACTAACGACTAAAAATGCGATCGAATGAAATGAATTTTTTATTGCTCCTTTCATTTTAATCTTATTTCTTTAGTTTCTTTCTTGTTCCATTCGTTTTGAGTGGCAATCGTTTACAACGGTATCGCTCGCTCAAATAAATTAGAATTCATTCATTTGTGTTGGGTTCCGAAAAGTGAGTACGAAAATCAATGGTACTCAGTTAGCTAAGCAACTGAGTGCGTTCGTGCAGTTGTCTAATACATTGTGCATAAAACCAAACAACAGCAACTACGCGCCCAATTCCCTTTTCCACAACTTATTTTGAAAGAGAGAGCTATAAAAGAGCTAGCAAGAACAACAACGACGACACACAAAGAGAGAGAAAGAGAGAAAAGCATCGTAGGCTGGTGGTCGGTCATTAGTGTTTACAGTGTTACAACCCAAAAAGCATTATAACACATCAGCTACCACTAATCCTCATAGCTGAAGCATTAGCAGAGCATTAGGGCCTTACTCTTTGATTTTCAAGTCACATCGCAACTCTTAGAAACACCATTATCCCCAAACATCTACAAAATTTATGAAACATACTGTAAGTAAGTGTAACAGAAAATTGGCCAAAATTTTTGACTGACAGCGTCATTTAAAGTACCTATTACGAAAGAGAATGAAATGCATCCAATACGCGGACGACACCGCAATCTTATTCAACTCGGATTACCGAACGAAGTGGTGGAGACAATGAAAAACCAATTAGAAACATTTAACACTTGGGTCAATCGCTGTTACGTTACCATCAAACTCACCTCTAAGAAAAGGTGTCTTTCCTTATGTAAAACGAAACGGCTGACATGACGTGCGCACACAAAAACAAAGCTTAGGAAAGTTGATTGATTCCTCCAACCTTTAAAGTAACTATCGATAGCAAACAAAGCTTATTAATATAAGTACATACATGCAAGAGGAGGCATCGTTGCCGCCTACAATATTGCCAAACTGCAGGCGTGCCAGAACAAGACAATCAGAAGAATTTTAAGATGACAACGGTAATGGAGGTAATTAAATTAAACAGCAGTCGGTATCACACAAAACTCCTGGCGCATCCCACTGGCATCCGCCCTAATGCGCTGCTCAACAAGGCATAAACCCGCTCAGTCTCCCCCTATGAAGGAAGTAACCACCTTCTTGTTAATTTGCCTAAACATTGAAAACAAAAGTCTAGTACTATACACACCTCATTATTCTTTTAAAAATACAATAAAAATGTTAAGGAACAGCATTATTAAAATGGAAAATATATAATCTTTTGAGTCGCATACGACATAAATACTATACAAACATATTTCATTAGCTGCACTTTGACCATATATCGGTCATTAAGAGAAAAGCATAATATTAGATAGGCTGATAGTAATTTTTTACCTGAATTATTGAATTTCAGACCGCAAAATCAGCAATCCTTGGAAACACATTACCAAACTTAACTTTCGCCGTAAACTTCTTTATCATTTTTAGTGACTAATTTATTTCAATAAAAATATCATTTGCATTGCATTTTTAGAACATTTTCCACTTATTATGCAACAACAACAACAACAATAACAACACGACCTAGCCTGCAAGTCTCGTACTGCTCTTCTCAACCAAACAAAAGTTCATTCATTTAATAACAGTCTTTCAGTTCTTTCATAGCCTTTGCTCACATATTCAAATATATATTTGATTTGAAAAGAAAAAGAAGCTTAACGCCGTCTGTTGCTAATAATTAAGGTAAAAAATTTCTGTCTGTGACAATATGCCCCATCTGCCGGCAATAAAAGTGACATTTAACAATACTAACAAAGGACTAGTGTTAACAACGAAGCTTAAGTCAGTTGACGACTTGACTTGCAATCTCGGTCCTTCAATTGTCACTTGTCGTTCGTTCGTCATCGGAGTGAGTAGTCAGCTTAAACCCTGAATTTTTTTTACTTGATTTCCTTGCGGTAAGTTTCTCGTTAAACTCGTGATTTTTAATCTTCAATTTTATTGTTCATCATCCAATTTAAACTTCATAAAACTTTAAAAAATTAATCTATTAATCGAACAGTGAATGTTTGTGTTAATATATAATTGTGAAATTGAACAAAAAACCGTAAAACTTAATAAAATTGTGATTGTGACTTTCGTGTTCGTGTTTTTAAAATAACTGTATATCGTGCTACTGCACGTATATAAAAAAAAAATCATTTTAAAATTTTGTGTGAATGAAATATTTCAAACCTTAACAAAACAATAAAAAATTCCTCAAACTAATATTTTATAACAAAACATTGGAAAAATTTGGAAAAAAAAATAATTAGTAACAACTATAAATTTGTGAATTTTGTGATTTGTGTTAAAATAGAAAAAAAATAAATTCTTATAAATAGCAACAAAAATTGCAATTATTTTAATATATAAAAGTACTTGGAAATTTTGTTAAAATCAAATAAATAAGTGTAATTCGGTACAATAATTGCAACGGAAATCTGGTACATTTTGTTTAAAATTTTTACCTATATTTTCTGCGTCCATTTTGTTTTTTATCTCGGTTTATCGCATTCCAATTTTAATTCGTTGCTAGGCGACAGTTACTTAGTCATAAAGAAACTTCCAGATTTTTCGTATCCGAGTTTGTCGTCCATCTTGTTTTTACGCCATTTCATCTTCTTCCATTTTGACTTTGTCTCGATTCGTCTCTGTCTCAGTGTGTGTTCATTTTTGTTGGCATCGTCTGCCGTTTTAAAAAAAATAATTTGAAAAAAAAAAGAAAAAATAAATGCAACTTTAAAACAAACAAAATACAGTGCTAAAATTTAAATTTATCGAAACATTTTTATTTGTGATTTAATTTGCAAATAACAACAGCAAATATAATATAAAAAAACCAATCTAATTCCATCGAATTATATTAAAAACCAAAGAATTTTTTGAGGCCTTTGTAAAAAACAACAAAAAAGGTAAAAAGCAAAATGTCGCCACCCGGCAATAACAAGAAACCGTCAAACGATTCCGGTGGAGGCGATCAAAAGAAAGGTGAATATTTTTTATATAATTCACAACATTTATATTAGAAAATAGTAGCAGATATAGAAGAATAGTAGAAATCATAATCACAGAGAAAAAAAAAAAAAAAAAAATTGAGGATTGTATATAATAATTAATTAATTTTAATTAAAATAAAAAAAATATAATTTCTTTTTGCAAGAATTCACTTCCGAAGAGGAGTATATTATGTACCATTACAAGCGTATGCGCGAGCATATGCAAATGTATGAAGAAGCAAGTAATGCACCGCCGAATGCAAATTCGTCGACCGGAAACATGGTCAATACTGGAAGAGAATTAATGGGATCCGGTAATTTTATGGCATCTGGTAATTTTTATATTTTGTTACAATACATAGAAATAATATTAATATTGATTGCATCAATCAAAATTTTATTCACAAGCATTTCCCCAAAAAGGATAAGGACTATAGGTAAGACTAAAAAGAGCCAGTATCAACTCCACTAACTTATTTAGTCACCTCTTGTCGTGACACAAGCGTGGCCCACACAATTCCAATAATGAACAGAATATTAGCGTCTGATTATCGGTATTCATTGAAAGGAAAAAAACAGCGTCTGATTGTCGTCTTCACTAATGTGTGTTGATCTCTTAGGCCATTTTAAAAAAAAAATAACACCTATGCCCGTTATTCTGATGCTGCAGACAGATGGGGGTCAAATTTATCCTAAACACTTCCCGTAAGAAAAAAAAAGGCACATTTGATTCCGATTTGTCGTCTTCATTGATCTTCTTCTTGGAAGGAAAATAAAATTGTGTGAATTATCATATATGTATATAATATACACATATTATATTATTTCTTTTAAACAGCTGGTTTATCCATTTATTAATAGTTGGACTGTTTTTTTATATTCTTAGAAAATGTTTGTAAGTTTCATTCGCACAGTTATACATAAATATCGGTGTACAAATGCTCAAATGACTTTTTTAGCTAAAAGAAATTGTAACTCGGCTGAAGCTAAGCACACCATGAGTAAACAAAAGCGTCAGCACTATTTTCACTAAAGATAATTCGTCATAATCAATTATTTATGCAAAATGGCATCTGATATCTTGAACGGAGCGCACTGTATTCCTATTCTTAGCTGCCTCTTCTCAATCGATCAGAATAAACAAATATCGACTTTGTCAATAAATATATTATTTGTATGTATGTATATTCCGAAGTTTGCATTTTCAACTGTTGATAAATGCCGAAATTATTTTATTTACTTTTTATAAATGTTTTTTGTATGTTAGTAACTTTAGTTTAGATGATGATTTCAACTTTAATTCATTACAAAGTTTTTAGATCAGTTTAAACTGGTTGGCATTAGATATGTTTCTTTTTTTCTTGCCAAGTTTCAACTCGACTCTTAAGGCAATTGGCTGCTTCCGGAATTATGGTATGCCTAGGTATTTACACCATTCTCGTGTTAGTTCAGGACAAGAATATGACTATAAACTAAAAGGATTTGATAAGGGAAGGGTGGACGCTAACCAACTCATTACTGTAGCCTCAATTATGTCTATTGTTGTGTGTATAACAAAAAATTTCAGGATTTCTATTGGCTTGTTGTGTTTGGTGCTAGTCAGTCCGATCTTGTATTAAGCTATAATAAAGTTGATATGTATTTAATTAATTTGCTGGCAAATGCAATCACGTCATGAGTTCCTCTTAAAGAATAGGACCATAGTTATCGGAGCAATAGATATTTTATAGGGCTAGGACAACTATAATTGACTTGTGTTTCTTTCTTGATTGTATATCTGTAATTATTTCGTGCCATAATGGAAAAAAAAAAAAAAAAAAAAGATCTTTCTAATGGTCATGAGTTTTCTATCGTATTTATCCAATTACGATTTAATTGATTAACTAAATATTTCCCTACTTCAAAATATCTTTGACTTATCTATCGTACTATTTATCTAATGTTTAATTGCGATGTTGATGATTAAAAATTTGTAATATTTCTGATTCAATACTATTTTTTTTAAGATCTTCTCAATTCCCCTTATGGGGTTCATCAGCTTAGCGATTTATTCAGTCTTATCGAATAATGACTGCAATTCTTCAAATCAAACATAAGTTATGTTTTTCTTTAATTTTTTTTTTTTTTTTTTTTTTTTTTTGAAAGAAAAAGTGCTGAAAAATGCATTGCTATCAGTATGTATGTGGGGTGGGAGATCAACCAAGTTTATGAAATGTAACGGACAAAAGCTCTATTTTTCATTTTCTTTTAGCGCTTCATAAATAAGTGCTGGTGGTGGGCTACGATAGAAAGAAAGACATCTGTTGGGGAAAAAAGAAGCTTGTTCAACACCTTTTAATATAAGGGCCAGATGGATCACAAAGATTTTGTGGGGCAATGCAACAATGTGTGATGGTTGTGAACTAAGATAAAGTCTTGCTTCCTCTATGGGAAAACAGACGCTGCCGTAATCGACTCAACCTAATATAAATGTGGTGAAAACAAGAGCATAAGCTCTCTCAGTACACTCTTGCAGTCTGCTACTTGAATTTGTAGACTTAAATGTTGTATGTCTACATCGCCACATCGTTCCATCTACTTTGTTCACCATATTCATATGGACCTTTTATCATCATAAATATGTAATTTTTCATCTTCATAAGATTAAATAGATTTAGATTAGAAGAAGAATTGTTGTCTGTCAAGTTAAGCCATCTCATTACTGCGGTCTCAGTTTGACTTATTTGTCCTAACAATGTACCCTACCCTATAATAACACATGCTCCGAGAGTCTGCTAATCATTCAAATTTCCATGGCTTTTTTGGAAATACTTATGTATTCATATTTGTAACTCCAACAATTTATGTCAAGTTGACCAATCTTTAAATTTCTAAAACTTTTTTTTTGTATACGTCCTTACATATATGTTTTTTTTTTTTTAATGAAATATGAAATTTTTGTTTTTAGATACCTTTCAGACTCCAATGGGTCAAAATGTTAACATTCAGCCCCCTCCTGGAGAACTTAATGCTTCTAATTTGAATGATTTTGATTTCAATCTAGTAAGCAACGAAAACGCTAATAGAAATGAAGCCGTGACAAATGAAATGGGTGCAATGGGAGGAGGAGGTTACCCATTTGATGATGATACTTTTGTACCACTTACTAATTCCGGTATTGGTCTACCGAATATATGCGGTAGCAATCCTGCTTTTGACGTTGCTGCCTTGGAAAAATTGTTATTTGAGTTTGACCAGAGTACGAAAGATTTGTTGAATGTTAATGAAGCTTCATCCGAACCCAAAAGGAATGCACAAGCCGAATTGACTTCTAACGAGTTTAACGTTAAAATCAAGGAAAGATATCTTACTATGGCAAAAGGTGAACAGATTAATGATCATCTATATCGTCCTTATACGGAATATGATTATGCAATTGTTGGCTGGAACCCTATGAGTCCCAATGATCCGTATATCCCACCAAAAAATGAAGCATGTCCGGAAGCTGATTTTGATGTGGATGAGAACCTTTTGCTAAGCGTTTTGAGAGAAATCAAGAATAAGCGTTCCTATCCTAATAGAGAATGCGATTCAATTCAAAGACTACCCAATAGAGAGGATCTTAATAATGGAGTTGGCGCTGGTGGTGACAGCGCTAGTGCTTCTTTCAGTAACTTGAATGTGAATTCGTCGGTTTTTGTGCCTCTCCAATCATGTAAAGTCCAAAATACCAATACGGCTTTACCACCAAGTTCTCTAGGAGGGGAACCATATAATCCACACAGTGCTTCGTGGAAAACTCCTCGTTCTAGTTTCGATGATGAATATCTAACATTTCCAATGAAGCAGCCACCAATTGGAACACCAGCAGCCGAATCTAAAGCAATGCTGGCAGCTTACAAGAAACAAATGGAAAAACAACTGCTGCAAAGAGAACAACAGCAACGAGACCAACTAAATCGTGAAAGACAAAAACGTGAGCATATTCTAAAAGAGCTTCAACTTCGAGAACAAAAACAATATGAAAAAGAACTAAGAGAGCAGCAAATGCAGAAGCAGCAGTTGCAGCAGCTTCAACAGCTGCAACAGCATCTGAAAGGGAAACTGGAGCAACAACAACAAATAGAACGACAACAACAAATACAGAATCACCAACATTTTCTATCACAGTTACAGAAACCAAATAAGCAACAACAATTTCAACAGCAGGAATATCTATTTCAACAACAGATGCAGCAGCAGTACCAGAGGCACCAGCAGCAGCAACAACAACAACAGCACCTGTTTTTGCAACAATACCAAGAATTACAAAATCAGCAGCAACAACAAAAGTTATTACAAGAATACAAGGACATAGATCAAAATCAAAACTTGTTTGAATGGCAGCCACAGCAAATGATATTTGGACAACACCAAGAACTCCAACAATATCATCAACTGCAACAAGGTCAAAATTTGTTCCAACAACAACAACATCAAAAGATGTTGCAACAGGAGCAACAGCAAAGGTTTGCGCAACAACACCATGAACTGCCTCAACACCATGAACAACAACAACACCATGAATTCCAACAATACCGTGAACTGCAACAAAACCGTGAACTGCAACAAAACCGTGAAATGCAACAACACCGTGAACTGCAGCACCAACATGAATTGCAACAACACCATGAACTGCAACAGCACCGTGAACAGCAGCACCAACATGAATTGCAACAACACCGTGAAATGCAACAACAACAGCAGAAACTGTTGCAACAAGACCAACAACAAAAGTTATTGCAACAACAGCAGCAACAACAGTTCTTAGAAAAACAACAACAAACAATGGGTAAAAACACAGGCGCCATACCTAAGAGGCGTATCCAACCACCAATCCAACATATTCTTAACCAAACAGCACCAACATTATCGGATTTTAGGCCTATGCCTGTTGGTGCACGAAAACCAGTTCCACTGCCAAAACTATGCGATGATCTAACATCAGCAAGACCAAATTCACCATCTCATTTAACAATGTCACAAATGACACTATCATCACCACCACCACCACCACAAACATCTTCATCTTCATCAGTTGTTTTACCTGTTGTGCCACAATTTAATAATCCCTTTGGTGCCGTCTTTCAAAGACCAGTTCAAATTCCGGTTCAAGTTCCGGTTCAAGTTCCGGTCCCAGTTGCGGTACCAGTTCAAGTTCCAGTTCCCATGAACTATTTGAAGCAGAAGCCTAATTATGCTGCCGCCGCTGCTTCTGCAATAATTAACGAAAAAGCTCCTCCATCTCAATTCCCGCCACATTCATTCTGTCGTCCACCACCTGGATTTTCACCAATTAATTTGCAGCAAAAAGATCAGCAGCAGCAACAGCAACAAAACCAATATCAATTGCCACAGCATCAGTCGCAACAGCAGCAGCAGCAGCAATTTCAACAAACATGGAATGGAAATCAGTTTTCGGTGCCGCCGCCAAATTATTATAACAATAATAATAATCCAACATTCAACCCGGTAAGTTGTTTGAAAGTATAAATAAATTATTTTCAATTATGAATATGAATTTAAATATTTTGAATATTTTCTTATAGAGTCAGCCGCCACCACCAATAAATTACCGAAATTGGGGAATGAAAGGAGGAAATATGAATAGCGACCAACAAAAGCAGCAGAAGATTTCCAGTTTCTTTGGCCATCAACAACAACAGCATCCGAATCGAGTTGACTCGAATAGAAAGAATTTTAATGAGTACAAACTCAATAACTACAACAATAATACTAACACTAACAAAAATCAATTCGTTGAAGAACAAAGTGATTTTCCAATAATATCTAATTTTGAGACTCCTATTTCGGGTAATAACAACAATCCTCCTGAAGTAAATGAAGTAATCATGAATAAATTAGATAATGTTGCTTTTCTTGTAAGAACGGATAAACATAATGAGGAATTCCCACTACCGGGTACTGAGAAAAAGAAAAAGACTTATCGTCGTTTCAAGTCAGACACAAAACGAGACTCTCAAGGCAGTAATCAACAAAGAGGTCGTAGCGTTAGTCAACGTGCCCGTCCACGTGGTATTAGCGAAACATTTGGTATTATAACACCACGCCCCTTTGATGATGAGACCGTCAATAAAACCATCAACAGCAACAACAACAACAACGACACCATTTCTAAACTAGTTGTCAATGATAATAATGGCGGTGTTGCTACAGATAGTACTACTGTCTCTGGTATTAATACCACAGATAATGCGACGACCAAAACTGATACTAATTCCGGTATAGTTAACGACTCTGAGACTGCAAAAGTTGCCAAGGAAATTCTATCAATATTCCATGATGAAACAACAACTAAACGTTATTTGCTTTCGACTTCTTTATTCAATAAGTATAATCAAAATGAGAGTCGGAATCCGAATCAAAATAATCCCAACTTTAAGTCTACTTATAATCGTTGGATCTTTGACAAATTTAATAAGAATGACAATCAGATGACCAGCAATCAGTGTAAAGGACAAGAACAGGGACCATTGTCTTGGCGTAAATCATCTTATAAAGCAACTCAACGCAATCAACCATCATCAACGTCTTCATCACCTCGTAAAAAGGTCTCTGATATCTATCAGAAATTACTTGATAATCAACCATCCTCGTCATCATCGTCACCGGGAAAAAGAGGCTTTGATATCCATAATGAGAAACATACATTAATAGCAAAACGTGGCCAGGAACTCTTTGAAAGCTACGCTATCGATTTGGATAAAATTGAAAATATGCAACCGAAGAGTGATGACATCAATAATAAAGATGATCCTATACAGGATCATATTGAACATATTGTTATCGATAATCATGACGGTGATAAAGCTGATGGTAATGATAACAATACTAAAAATGATGATGATGGTAATGATGATGTTAATAACGATAATGGTAATACTAGTGCTGATGATAATAGCGACGATGATGATGATGATGGTGACTCGGAAAAAATAAATTAAATTCAACTTTATAGTATTTGATTAAATTCCTTAAAGTTGTTGAGAAATGTATGCAAAATTGAAAAGGAATTGAAAATTAAATTATATTAAAATATAAAGAGCACTTCGGAGATAAAAATAAAAGATAGTTTGCTAGAGATATAAATAAGAATACCAATATTATATCTCTGAAGATGTCTCAATTTCAATTTTTTCCTTAACTCATTAACACATCAATTGGTAATTTAAAAACTTCATTGGCATTTTTCTCGCATTATTGTACCAGAATTTTCATGTTTAAATTTATATATCTTGATTTATTAAATAAAAATTATACATATTTTACATACATATTTATATGGTCCAATACAAGATAAAATATATATTTAATGTTTGCAAATAAATGAATGCGAATGAATTTATGAGAATTGACTCTTCCGAACTTTATTATACAAATTATTACAAGATAAAACTTGAATATATATGAATATGTGCTATACAGATATATTGTGTCTTAAAAACATTGTATTTTTATAAACAAAAGCTTATAAAAAAAAAAATGAAGTGGATTAAATTTTATTCACAAAAAAAAAAAAAAAATATTTATGTATTCACAAAATTATAAAAATAAATGCCTAAATTTTAATTAAAATTATATTTATAAATGCATTTGTAACACATTAAATATAATCTTGTGTCTGAAGCATGTGCCTCCAAACATTTAAAAACAAAAATTCACAAAAAAAAATTCTTACAATCTTTAAAAACAACAGAAAAAAAATTAATTTATTAATTAAAATAACATCATCAATGTAATACTGTTTCATAACAAAATATGGTATATTCATGTTTCGAAAAATATTTATAAAAATGAAACAATTTATTGTGCTTTGTACTTCTTGTGTATGTTTGTATTGTTTTTGTAAAATCTATGCTTTTAAATAAAATACTTGCAAATTAATTAAAATAATCAATACTAAATTTTTTATTGTACACAAATTAGTGTTCCGTCTCGGCTTAGCCTAAAACCTTTGAATGCATCAGAATTGTATGACATAGACTGAGACTCTATTCGGAAATCATCTCACAGTTCTGGGAAGGTACGTGTAGTCGGGCAGCCCGGCAGTTCGCGTTCAGCCCGTGACAAACACAAAAATAAAAAAAAAAAAAACATGTGGTTCTATACTCTTCACGTAGTGAATTGGTTGTATGCATGGATCTAGCCATGTCTGTCTGTATGTATGCAAAGTAGTCCCTCAGTTTTTGAGCTAGAGAACACGAAACTTTCTTTTTACCATACGCAGCACATTTGTCGGAATCAGCCGAATCGGACAACTAGGAGGGCTTTGTCTTGAACAATATTTATTTCATGAAATCGATTTGACTTTAACGTTCCGCATATAAAAAATACTGGTTATTTTAAATGATCAAAATATATGGAGTTTTAAGAAAGTAGTGATACGTATTGCAGAAACAAATCACCTTAATTATATTGGCCTTGGATAACACAAAAACAGATTGTTCTTTGTAATTTAGATAACCATTTGATATCAAAAGATAGTGTACTGAGAATGTGTCTACAAACCATTTTGGAAAACTGGATGCCCTTTTCATTTAATTTTGTTCATCTTGAAGCACCGATGCGGAGTCAAAGTATAAGAGCCTTAATAAGATGAAGCCGAGATTTTATATTATACGAGCATGAGCTGTCTATGCCCACACTCCAAAAAACTCACATGTATGAGCTTGTATATACGAGTAGAATGGTTTAATATTTATAAAAATTTTCTTTCATAGGAACACTCCTATATATTTATATATATATATATATATATATATATATATATGTGTATAAAAGTGGATGTATAGACTCAAGCAAATTTGATGAAATTTTCAGGGAAACGCTAGCTTAGTCTGGAAAGTGTATATATATATATATACAGTACTTTTCGCTTAAACCGAAGCCGTTTAAAATGAATTTTCACTTAAAACGAACTAATTTCAAAAGTATTTCTAATAAGTCATGAAAGTTCGTACAAATCCGTTTAAGATGGTATATTAACCTTTTCCAATAATAAAGAAATTTTGGCTCTGACTTACAATCTGTTACAAACATCAAGGCAAAGAAAGTATTGTACATACATAATATGTACTATTACATATGAATGAACATACTACGTATATAGTATGTGCATCCATCGATCGTTCGATCGATTGATAGATCAATATTCTTTTAATTGATATGAGTTTGGATTCATTTGTTTATTTGTGAGTGTTACTAAAAAATATCAATTTACAATCAACAATATTACGGATAGGCGTCGGTTAAAATAAACAAGTTATCGATATCGTCGCCGATTTCGTTATGTTCTAAGCACAAGACGTTGTTGTTATTGTTGTTGTTGTCGCCAACGCCATCAATGGCGGACTAAACTCAGGAGGTGTGCGGGGCGGCAAAACTAAGTATATGTGACTCTTGGTATATACAGAAATCGATTTGAGCAAACTAAAATGAAAATGGAACAAGATAATGAATATGTATGTACGTACTACTACATATGTATATTTGTATACTATATAGTATTATTATATGAAAATTTGTCATGAAGTTTGTAATGCATAGAAGGAGACAGGAGGGTCTACCCATAAAGTATATATATTCTTGATCAGCATGACAAGACGATTTGATCTAGCCATGTCCGTCTGTATGTATGCAAAGTACACCCTTAGTTTTTTAGCTAGAGAGCTGAAATTTTGCACAAATCTTTCTTTTTACCATGTCATCGGACCACAATTGGGAGGGGTACCTCTTAAATTCATATTCTGATTAGAAAAATTTTTTTGTGCCATCATCATATAATTTGAACACATTATGTTTCTGATCTTAGGATTGCTGGATCGCATAGCTCCCATACAAAAACCCTTTTCTAGAGGGTGCGTGAAGAGTGTTATATCTTCTGTATATCTGTATATTATTTTCCAATAAAATGGGTGGATGGGTTATCTTAAGTCAGTGGGTGTACCCTGAAGCTATATATATATGAAGATATCTTTTTTTTAGGATTCGCCTCAATTACGAGTAACCACTCTTCTTGAACCGAAGTCCCGGATCAGACGTGTTCCTATACTCTACCCTTAGTCCGTCAGTGGTTGTCATTCACCATAAAAAAGAAAAAGCAAAGCTGTCGATCAATGACGATAAGCTTCTCTCACATATGCCTACTTCTTACCTCCAGGCACTTCTGCTAGTACATTCTGTACGTACACAGTTCTTCGCGTTCTATAGTTTATTAGAAAGAAGATGATTATCATGATGATCATGTTGATGAGTAAGTAAAAAATAACTACAAATTGTAAGTACATATTTATGTACGTATGTATATGTTTGTATGTGTGTGTACCATATGTGAGTATATATTTTGTTATTTGATAAGATTGCAAGTTGTGTTTGTGAGAAATAAAAGCAAAGCATTTCTACTGTAAAATGTTTGCTTGCTTCAATTTTATTTTTAGTTGATAAAAAAGCATTCAAAGCATAAACAACTAAATAAAAAGCGCTGAGGAACAATTATTTTCATATTATATACAGATTTACTATACTGTTTATTTATTTATTTTTGTGGACATTTTCAAGAGATTTTAATACGAAAACATAATAAACAAAAATTAATAATATTTAAAATAAATAAAAACGAAATATTGTTTGTACATATTAAAATGGTAAGGAGAATAAACATTTTGAAAAAATGTATATAGGGAGTCAATAATGTGATGATTAAATGATTTGTTTATTTTTTAATTAATTTATTTTGATTAGACAACAAAAACTCCATCAACATCATCATCGCCATCACTTGGTTCCCTACAACGAAAGCGACCACAACATATCTTAAAATTAAACAAAGAACAGAAATTGGCATTTCTTAATTCCTTTGATTATGTTTTCTCCGATATCGATGGTAAGTAAAATCTATTTACATGCATATATTCTTGATCGATCGATTGATCACTTCAATCTAAACCAATGGAAGGTTCAAGTGCTAGCAAGAAATATTAATTTTTGTCTGTAAACTTATGTAAAATCAGGGCAGAGCTTATTTGTTTAAAATAAAAACAATATAGACCCCTATATTCTTCAATTGCATAGTATACTGGAAAGATCTACACATCCTGACTAGACTATACCTTATATGGGAAATGCATATGTATGTCTCTCAGAGAACTACGGATTGAGTGAATGTTGAATGTTGAAGTATGTTACCAGTAAAAAAAAACAAATGCCAGGATAAGATTCACCTCCCTAAATATAATTACAATGTTATTTCATCCTAGATATGCTTACAGTGTTGTTATGCAATAGAAAAGCATCAAGTTTTTTTTTTTCAAACAGTTTTCGAAAAATATAATGCAGAAATATTAAATAAAAATACCGGGGTGTATTTCGACGCTTGCAAAACAAAAGCAACAAATAAGTGATTTGGTATTTAAACCTTTATTGTATAAAAACCTTTGGCCATCTGAGTGGGATTAATTATTTTTAAATTATAATATGTCGGTATAGATATTATTCCATTCTACTTTCATACCTTGTAACAGATTTTCCTTGGTAGGATAATGTACCCCGATATAATATGATAGGGAATTTTTTTGGAATTTAAATCAAGTGTTTGAAGGAACCCATTTTCCTTTAGGTAGTCTTTAACTAGCATGAATAAAATTTTGGAGGTTGACAAGTTGGAACAACCAACGGGGCGTATTAGCAATATTTTTTACTCCCATACGGAAACATACTATTTGTTGAACCGTTTACTACTGACTAAATCCTAATGAAATTGATAGGACTCTTAAATTATACAATTCATTTATCAGAGTATGTTTCGTATGCATGCTTTCGAAAAAGATTTTATGAGATACAGACCATCTAAGCAAGAAACCAATACAAAATAATTTGAAAAAATATGTCGGTGTTTTCCACTCTTTTAGGGTTCGAATTTAAATGTCCTGTAACGAATGCTTAAATTCCGTTAACATTTATATTTATCTTTAGCAATAAGTGTTAATGAATTGATTGCCAACATTGAAATATAAAATTAAATATTTTTAAAAGATTATTGTTCAAATAAGTGATTGACGGACAGGCCAGCTGACTGACTGACAACCACCTATAACTACACTTCCAGTGATAAAAGATTGGGTAGGTCTGGACCACCGAGCTTTAATTTATATTACAATTTCAATACAAGCGCTAGAACAACAGTTACATATTACAAACATATTGTAAAACAGTTTATTTAGGTCCAATGGATTCAGTATGTACTACTTATTCTTGTCCCACCGCTCGCTTCTTCTCTGCAAAATCATGGGATATTGTGTTTAATAGTCTTTGGTTTAATTAAAAATTAATATCTTTTGATTCTGTCGGTCGATTTTGATGAAAAAAAATAATTAAAATACTCACTTATAATACATACTTATTATTCAGTACTTCGATTTTGATTCAAATGACTGAGTTTTACGTGATGAGCGCACAAACATTTCAAATTCTACGATTTTATTATATTTTATAAATTGTCATTTCAAATCGTTTTGAAGAATGTGAAATTCATAGAGAAGCCAAAACCTTGGGATTCAATTTTAAACCGAGATCCAAAAAGAAAAATACCCACCCAATATCTTAGATTCAGTGTTTCATGAATGGGAGTGTGATAGGATACAAAGGTTAATCAAAGCCGTATGATTGTATACGTATATAATAGTATTTTTTTATAGGAAGCATTCATTTTTAATTGTTTCTTTATTTTTTTTTAATTGTTTTCAGGTGTCGTTTGGAATATGGAAAATAATGTGCCTGGTGCACCTGCTGCTTATGAAGAATTGAAAAATGCCGGTAAAAAATGTTGTTTCATAACAAATAATAGTGTGCGAACTGTGGATGTTTGTGTTCGACGATTTAAAACAATTGGCATGCAAGTGGAACCACAAGATATTTGGCATCCAGCTCAGAGTATTGCTGATTATTTAAAAAGTATTGAATTTGATGGACTCATCTATGTGATTGCTACTGAAGCATTTAAGAAAATATTACGTGATGCTGGTTTCAAATTAATTGATGGTGTAAGTTTTTTCGGATTCTTTAAAAAATTGATTTGTAGACAACTAAAGAAATTTCTTATATGTATATATTGTAGCCAACAAAAATACTTGAGGAATCCTATGTTGTACTCGCTCAGCATATTTTCGACCGGGAACCAGTGGGTGCCGTTATCATTGATGTCGATTTCAATTTGAGTTCACCGAAAATTTTACGAGCTCACATTTACTTACGTAATCCGGAGTGTTTGTTAATTGTTGGCGCTACGGATATGTTGCTGGCAGTACGTCCGGATATTAATATAATTGGTCCGGGACCATTTTCTAAGATATTAATTGAGGCAAGCAAAAGGGAGGCCATAACACTGGGTAAACCAGGCAAGCAACTGGGTGAAATGTTAAAGCTTCACTATGACATAAGACAACCACAACGAGCCTTGATGATTGGTGATATGTTGGAACAGGATGTTGGTTTCGGTAGCCTATGCGGCTTCAAAACTTTACTTGTGCTTTCCGGTGGTTGCAAATTACATGATCTACAGAATGAAACCCTTCCGGAGCGTATACCAGACTATTATGCAGATAGTATCAGTGATATCACTGAATTTATGCGTTCAATATACAAATCAAGTGTGTAGTCATATCGAAGGAGATGTGAAGTAGTAGAATGGTGGCAGCTATGGATAAATGGATAAACAAGCTTCATTACATATGATATAAGTAGTAGTACCTATATATGGTTTTGTAGTTTCAACTTTTCATATGTTTTTTTTTTCTATTGTATATGCATAACAGAGGCAACATAATTAAATTAAATTATTTAAATCACCCAAACAGTTTGTTACATAATCTGGAAATAGATCTATGGAAGTATTACTTAAATCATTGGCACTTGTACCACCTGTCAGTACCAATAGAGTTTGATAGCCGCACTTGCGTCCAAAGCTAATGTCACTTGTCAGACTATCGCCAATGAAGAGTACCCTATGTGCTGGTAAAGGTTGAAAACGTTGTTTCAATAACTCACATAGAGCATGACCTGGTTTGCCCAAAATGATGGGTTCACGTTTACTTGACTGGGCAACTATATCAATGAAAGCACCCGGTCCAATTATATCGCCACCACAAAATGGTATTACTGGATCGGCAGCCCCACCAATAAACAAACAATCAGGATCCTTTAAATGTAAATGGGCTCGCATAAGCTTTGCGGCGCTTAAATTGAAGTCAACATCAATCACGACCGCCTTCACATCATCATCACTATAGATTGCAGCACGTAAATCATTCAAGGTTTCAATAACTATTCCTTCAGTCTAAAATTGTATACATAATATAAAAATATATAAGCATATGTTTAGATCCATTCATTTATGTTTCTATAATTCATTTATGTTACTTACTTGCTCTATAAGTTGAAAACCAGCATCACTTAATAATTGCTTAAATGGTGTCGTCGCCAAACAAAATATATTTCCTTCAAAATTCATAGACTTCAAGTGATCACAAACCGTTTGGGCGGGATGTATGATATCATGTGCTGAAACCTTAAGTTGACATTTCTCGAATTTCCGTAAATGATCGGAAACTGAGAAAATGCTATTATTTGTAACGAACGTCACGCGTTTTTTTTTATTACGCAAATAATCAATAGCTTCCGCTGAACCTGGTATAACATCTCTTAAAGTCTGCCAAACGACACCTGAAAGTAGAAATTATAAAAAAAAAAAAAACCAAATAAAGATACCTTCTTCAATTTGAAAGAAAATACTTGATTATAATTGTAGAATATGACAAAATTGACCATTCAAAATTGTAAATATATGAGTATATAATCCATATACAAACTTTCAGTCTCTACTCAAAATATAAAAAATTTCTTTAGCAATGCTGATCATGCGATGACCGAAGATAGTTTTACTTATATGTTGCAAACATCAGACTGAGTAATTGTTGTGTAGCTGATTTAAACATTTCTATCTATATGGCCCCATAAGTTCAACGCTTTGTTTTAAAAGAAATTTTGACATTTTATTTTCTTTATTTAGAATACCAATAATTTACCATACACTAAACCTTTCTTTTACATGCCTAAGATTGTTTCTTACTTCAACTTAAAATATGATCTACTTCATACAAGTAAATGGCTCGACCAAAATACAAAAATTTTGATCATTTTTCGAAGAAAGGTTTCTGAGCAAAGATTAAACACAAAGGCTCAAAGAGATGCTTGAATTTAAGGCTGCCAACTTAGGAAGTGTTGGTTACTTTTGGATTTTTCTTCATCTGTATATTAGTTTTTATAGCATATAGGATGAGCAATCTTTATGATGGGGTCTTAGTTTAGCCACAAATATCACTATAAACACATTATAGTACCCAAAGTATGTATGAACAATGCGAAGTGTGGGCTGATACATTGAATGGGGAAAGAAGAAGAAAAGTATTGTGTAAAATACAGAGGACGGCAGTTCGTCGGGTAACCTCATCCTATCGCACGGTATCGGAAGCAGCAGTATTGGTAATTAGTGGCACAATACCAATAGACCTCCTTGCAAGGAGAGTCAGAAAATATGGATGCTAAAGAAAGACAATCTGACAAACGCAACAAGACAATCGGTCAGAGCGCAATCCATACAGTTATTGGGATGCTGAATTAAAAGTCAGATGGACAGCTAAACTTATCCCAGACGTGAATCCATGGCTAAGTAGACATTGGGGTGACGTTTACTTTTACTTTCTTTGAATGCGATAGATGGCCACAAGAGCGTGAAGAGCTAGAAAACAGTATGGGACTCATCAACGCAGCAAATATTTTTAGTGGCACAACATATACCGGGGGTGCGACGGCTCCCTTGACAATACGAAGACATTTTCGACCTCCCCAACCGCAAAAAAAAAAAAGAAAAAACAAGTATGTACATAATAATAATCATTCAGCACTTACCATCACAATCACAAAAGATTATATCAAATGAATCGAGAAAAGCTTTACGTTCATCATAATTCATAGATGAAATCTGTTTCACTTGATGGGGTTGTTGATGATGATTACCACCGATTATCGCATTTGACTGAAAGTAGAAATGTGCACTTGATGTTATTGCTGCCGATTTAGAGACTTCATCATTAGATGATGGCACTTTGGAAAGAAACCGTTGCCATGTTCTTAACCAAATACGATGCTTTCCAAGGAAATGCATTTCATGTTTTCAATTTAGGATTATTGATACAACGACATCACTTACAGTAATCATGATGCCAGACGACAGCTTACTTATTTTTGTAATATTTTTTTTTCAATTTTAGATTTCTGCCCTTTTTGTAGTATTGTGTACTAAGTAGTATTAACAAACACACTCAGGTTAAAATAGTTCACAAACAGTTTAATAATATTCAAGAAATTTCAATTAGAATAACAAAAGATTATTAAAAAAAAATACATATATACATATAAACAAAAAATCATTGAATAGTATCTATTGGCGGAACGGTGGCGTCCGTCTTCTTTCTAAGACAATTGTATCTTACTGAAGCGCAACAGATCTGTTTTGTAACTAATCCGTTCAAGCGTTGTATGAATACCAAAAAAGCAACTTAACTAGATTCTGTAAGAAACCTTAAAGCAGAACACACTCAGCCGTAAAGACAATAAAGTTGGATGGATGGATGGATGGATGGATTGATGGACTGAATTGGATAGACAAACTCAACCATCAGTAATTGAGTATAAGGTGAATTGACACGATGCGGGATGTCGCCTCTTTTTTTGTTTGTTTTTGTTTTTTATTTTATTTATGCACACATTACCTAGAAGATTAGATTAGAATGCATTCGTTCTCAATATGATGCCTGCCTAGTCCAATCATATCATCATAATTTATTTAGATATTTTTATAAGTGGTTTGGTTGTTTTATTTCACTGATCTGCCAATTAGGTTTACTCGTTTCGCTCATAAAAAGTGTCATACTTAGAAGCTGTAATCCATTAAGGTGTAACAAGAATTTCTATTGTCAATATTGATTCGATATATGTATGCATGTGTGTACATCTGTGTGATAGGTACATGTAGATAGATCAAATATCTCCCACTATATGCAGATGTTTTATGCTTGAGCGTCTCGGAAAGATGTTTATCAAGTTTAGTAAGTAATACTTAGTAATCGTGTTGTTTATACTTATTATTGTGCACCATATAGTTATCAACAGAATTTAAATTGATCGATTGTTTAGCAAGTTTCTGGAAATTTCATTTACTATTAAATAAATATAAAAAAAAAATTTAATACTCGTTATAATCGAAATCGATCGACACTATAAACTGGAATTAACTTCTAACTAAACTCAATTTGATGTCTTTTCATTTCCCTTTATTTCATTTAAAACATTTTTATTTCATAGAATAGATAGTCAAAGTCAATAATAAACCGAAGATGAAACGTTTATAGCTCGCATAAAGTATTCAGTAATCCTAGGATCTTGAGATTTACATGGTTTATGAATATAGATCATTAACCTATTGTGTCGAAATTTCAAGAAAAAAAACAAAAAAGTTTCTCTAATAAGAACATGAGTAGCGGCTCTGTATGGGTGATTCGATTCAGCTGATTCCGACAAATGTGCTGCGTATGGAAGAAAGTTTCGTGAAAAATTTCAGATCTCTAGCTCAAAAAATAAAGGACTACTTGCATACAACAGACGGACATGGCTAGATCTACTCGTCTCGTCACGCTGATCAAGAATATACATACTTTATGGGGTCTACAATGTCTCCTTCTTTGTATTACAAACTTCAAAACAATGACTACATGAAGAGTATAATAGCAAAAATTTATATTGCATTTGATTCTTATTTCGGTTCACTGTTTAATTTATAAATGGGAATTGAAAGGCAAACGTAGAATGTGACTTGACTTTATGGAGTTATACGATTTTGTACAACAGCAACAACCGTAAGTCTTAAGTACTTTGTAGTACTTTCTTATTCAAAGCCTCGGGTCCCCAAAAAAATAATCTACAAAAGTCGCAGACCTTTTCGGTTAATACACAAACATTATTATTTCCAATAATTTCAAATACTGTTTATTCAACTATTCATGTTTTGAGTTATAAACTTGGCTGCTAATCAATTGTTTCCAAGCGTAGTTATTGCCAATAATATATATACTCTATGAACTCTTGAGGCTTGTGAACAATTTCTAGAAATTTAATAAATTTAATATGAAATTACTCGTACATTCGTTCAACGAAGAGAGATTAGATTATTAGAAAGAAATGTTAGATCAGATTAAGATTGATAAAATTGTATACAAATTTGCACGCCTTAAATCTTAAAAAGTTACAATTGGAAATTGTCTTCGAAGGCCTAATGAATTATTATTTATTTTTTTACAAAAAAAAAAATATTTATATGATTGTATAGAATAGTGACGTCGGGCCGATTTTATAGCAAGGAACATTTATCTAAGGGGTAACATTCTGCTTAGAAGGTCCCTAGAGTAGAGCATCTCTAGTCGAAGTCGCCTCACGCCATAGTTTATGGCCATTGCCAGACTGTTTAGATGAGTTTGCAGACGGTTGAAGCTTTGAAAGATTTCGTCGTGTCCTGTGGTCATACTCAAGTGCTTGAGCAAGATATTGTTGCACACAGTGCCTTGCTTTGGCAGGCTTGAATCCTCTATATATTGCAGGCAACAGCAGCACCCCAGATTTGTATAGCGTAACGCCAAACGGGAGATACTTCTTGTCTGTATATTGTCCTCTTGTTAAATCATAAATCGGTCTAAGATTTAACAGTCTCATCTATGTATATATTAACACCCTTATGTTCTGCGAATGCACTTAATAGAATATTTTCTTACGATACTATCCATGCCTCATTGAACAAATCTATCAATTTTTCCATATTGCCATATAATATGTATCTATACACTTTAATACATACGTATAATATGCATATCGTATACAGACACAAATCTGTTAGACTGTCTAGATGTAAAGTTTAGTTTGCACATCTGTTATGCATAATCTTCATATTAAGTTACTTTTATAATAAGAAGTAACTATATACTGAATAATAATAAAAAAACAAAAAACACAAATCAAATATTAAGTTTCAAAATTGGAATTTCTTTCGATTAATTTTAATTTATTTATTTATTTATTTTAATAGCTGGAAAATTTAATTCTATGCAATAAAAACTACGAACTTGAATCTTAAGGTTTTTGTTTAAAGTTCTTTATAAATAAATGTATGTAAGTAGTAATATTTATAGACATAATGAAGTAAAGTAATTAGATAAATTAAAAAATCCATAAGTTTCTTGATTAACTTGTTATGTCTATGCTAGTCTGGTCTATCTCGACCAGACTACACCCGCTGAGTAGCCTGGAACATGGAACCAAATGATATTGAAGATTTACTTCCAAAGAAAATTTTGGAATTCTTGATGAAGACCAAAATCTCGGATGAGTGGTAATTACGGTGGTTGTCTAAATAGGCTCATTCGCGGCCGTAGTTATGAGGTGCACTATTTCCCGCCCTTCCGTAAATCTAATCTATGACTGTGTTAAAAGTTATAAATGACAAACTAAGCCCACTAAATGGATAACAAAAACTATATCCTATTTTGATTTATAACAAGTAAGACGTCCCAATGTAATAGCTGGTTGAGATTGTCCCTATCGATAGTGTAGGCTACCACAGGCATCACCCTTAGTGTTCTTTCAGCTCTCAATAGCAGCAAGGTGGAAAGTAAAACTTTATCGTGCTCTATATTTAAAATCATGATCATGGTTTTACTGACTCTGAAAGAGCAATTGAAACAATATTTCTCCGCAGTTTTCCTTACTCCTTCTTTTGTTAGCCTTGTAAGTACTCATCAAGCCGCTCACTACCTCCACGAGGTGGCTCCGGGCAATGGTATGAAACATCCGTTGATTACTAACTAATTGAGAAGGCGTGGCGACGGCGTACAAGTGAACTCGGAATATGATTTGGATAATGAATATAATAATTTGATTGTTACTGGGCTGGTAGATGTAGCAGGCTAGCACCTTAGTACACAAGAGTGACATCTGGTAGAAATGGCGACCAGGTTATCAGGCATATATGCCTCCGTCCCGTTAAAATTTGGCAAATCTTCAGGTACGTTCGAAGTTAAGTAGCCATTAAGTTGGTAGTACAGGAACCAGTTGAGACCGTTCCTGGCTTGCACCGTCTGGCTCTGAACATATTATCCCATAAGGATTTATGTCAACCTTCTGATGACCTCACTCCATGGAAAGGGTCACACGGGGATATTAAAGTGACTGTGCCTACTATCCGAGATAGCGGCCTGAAGTTGGAACCCAACAGAATTGAAAATTTAGCAAATATAAACAACACAAACAAAAGAATTGATAACGACAATAATAACAGCATTGGAAACAACAGCAACGAAAGCAACAACAGGAGTGATAATAAACCAGACGGGTTCGAAAGAAGTTCGGTCATCATGAGAACTCCACCGGCGCAAGTCGGAGCGCAAAAATGAATGAGAGAGCGCATCCAAAAGGTGGTAAGGATGCAGAAAGTCCAAAAGATCCGATCAACCAGGCAACACCTATAATAATAAGATAAATAAAAACTGTGCACTGAAAAAAATAGTCGACCAACTCGGAAAAGTGATAGACGGGTTACTCAAATACATAGAACCCCGTCGGAACGTGCATGGTGACATAAGAAAAATGTGCTACACCATAAAAAGGACACATACAGACATTATGGCCCATATTGAGATTGAGGAGTGTGAAACACGACGTGGTGGATAACAACATCAGCAACACAGATCTCAGCAATACCTTCGCTACCCAAAACACCGTCAATAGAAGGGAACCCTGCGGCAACAACAGCGAAGCGAATGAGGGCAAACATAAGCCCGAAAACGAAGATGCATACTGCAACAAAGTCTCAAGAAGCAAAGAGAAGAAGATCAGTCACTGAAAGGCTAAATGACGAGCAAACAGAAGAATGGAAGAAGGTCCATAATAAGAAGGAAAATTTGAAAAATAAAAAAGGAGTAGGACGATGAGGCCAAGAGGCAGTGCCATCAGCATAGAGAAAAATGATGGAGTTTCATACGCGGAAATCTTGAAGGCAGTGAAGACCAACGCTCAGCTAAAAGATCTCAGCGAGATCTGAAAACACAGCGTCCAACACGAAAAGGGGGCCTGCTACTAGAGCTTAAGAAGAGCGCAACATCAGAATCATTGGATTGCTGGTCCGTATGGAAAAGGCTTCAGGAGATATGGCCAAGGTCAACGTCACCAGTTACAGCGTTACAATACAGTGCAAGGGACTAATAGCAGAGATTAGCACAGATGATGATTGGGTAGATGCTATAGGAACCCAGGCACAGGTGTAAAGACCGGATTCAACGGCGATTAGGAGCAAACGCAACACATACCGGGAGCACACAAGCAGCTTATTTATCGCTCCCAGCAGAAGATGCTAAAAAAGTCCTAACTGTAGGGCACATCAAAGTCGGCTAGGTTCGATGTCGAGTCATAGAGGCCGCTGACCCGAAAAGATGCTTTAAGTGCTCGGTAGATGATCATGTTGCGGCAAACTGCAATGGTCCGGATCGTACAAAACTATGTAGACGATGCGGGGAAGAAGGACACAAAGCAGCAGAGTGCAAAAATAATGAGAAATGTGCATTATGTGAAAGCGCGCATGCCGCTGGCTGCGGAAAGTGCTTGCTATATAAAGAAGCCATAAACAAAATTAAATCATGATACTGCTGCAGGTGAACATCAACCACTGTATAGCAGCACAAACCTTGCTATGGCAGACAATAACAGAGAAATCAGTTGACATAGTACTACTGTCAGAACCATATGAAGACGTATCCTCACATAGCTGGACCACAGACTCGGAGAAAATGGCGGCGATATTGATGCTTAACGGCAAAGTCCTCCAAAATAACATGCAAGCATCTAAGGAAGGATATGTGTGGGTGAAGCAAAATGACACTTACTTCGTAAGCTGCTATGCACCGCCAAGGTGGACGATAGAGCAATTTTCCAACATCCCAGGATTATTGGAAATCAAATTGAGAGGAAAACACCCAATAGTAATAGCAGGGGACTTTAATGCCTGGTCAAGAACGTGAGGCAGCCCGTATACAGATGGTAGAGGGAGGCTAGTGGATGAAATCTTCGCTGCAATGGATACACCGGGCACATACACGTTCCAATGTGTGAGAGGGCAATCGATAATTGACCTTACATTCGCTGATAGCGCTACAGCGAGCTGTAAAAAATGGAGGGTAGATGAATTTATCTATACACTCAGCGACCATCTGGCAATTGTAATAGAAATAGATGGCACACAGCCGCAAATGCAACATAATACAAGTGCGCAGAAAAGATGAAAGAGGTCAACTCTTGATGCCTTCAACGTTATGTGGGAAGATGCACGTATTACGTGTACAAATGCAGAAGATATGGCATCACAGTTAGCTAATGCAATGGAACACGCGTACGATGCATCGATACCCAGACTTAAACGCAATGGGAAAAGACAACCCGCATATTGGTGGACCGAAGATGTTTGGTTTCCGAAAGGCAAGGTCAACATTGGACGCTATTCGGAAGGTAACAAAGATAGCACATGAAGCATGCAGCTGCGGCCACACTGGAATGAAGTACTGCGGAGCAATAACTCTTGATGTACGGAACGCGTTCAATTCGGCGAGGTGGGACAACGTTCTATCATCACTCGAAGACTATAACGTGCCAGCTATTTTACCAAATAAGTATTACACTGATCGTGGCATGAAGGAGTACAAGTTGACTGGCGGCGTACCGCAGGGCCCAGTCCTAGGCCTAACATTGTCGAATGCCATGTATGATGGTGTACTAATACTCCAACTCCCCAGTAATATAAATATTGTATGTTATGCTGACGACATTGCTCTAATTGTAGAAGACAAAAGACTTGATATTCTACAGGAAAAGTGCAACGATGCAATTGCAAGATTCCAACGGTGGATTCATAATGCAGGGCTGGAGCTAGTTGCTCATAAAATAGAAGCAGTTCTAGTGAGCGCACACAGAGCGAAGATGACTCTGACACTACGTATTTGTGGGCATGAGATAAAATCCCAAGAGGCAATAAAATATTTGGGAGTGATGATCGATACAAGATTGAGCTTTAAACAGCATCTTACCTTGATGGGCCGAGAGGATCAATGGCGCGTTGACACGAATACTTCCAAATATAGGCGGACCGCATCCCCAATATGGGCACAGGCAAAAAGTAGCAATATAGAACATGTTCGGCGTGTACAGAGGCGAAGTGCATTGAGGATGGCCTGTGTATACCGCATGGTATCGGATGACGCAATCGCTGTCATGGCTAACAAAATACCAATAGGTATACGTGCAAAGGAACTAAGCCGGCTGTACAAGACAAAAGGTAGCAGAACGACGCTTGAAGAAAAAGCAGCTGAACGGATACAATCAATAGCAGAATGACAATGAATATAGGATGACTCACCAAATGGGCAATGGACCTATGCACTGATTCCAAATAAAAAGGAATGGGTTACACGAAGCCACACGATGCGAACCTGACGCAGATATTAACTGAATACGGGTGTTTCCTAAAATACTTGCACCAGTATAAACTGGCTAATAGCCCGCTTTGCCCCAGCTACCCAAATGAACCTGAAAGCGCAGAGCATGTTGTATGTATGTTTGTCTGACCGAACTGTCTGACTTACTGTGACGAGCTAGCTAGCGATTTCGAGCCAAGAGCTCTGGACCGCCTTTCGACGTAATACCAATACGGTGTCCCGAAAGGGCTTGCCGTCGGACACGGTGGTGATTTTAGTGGGTGGGAATCCCACACTATAAGGCTTTCAACTGCTTTACACCTCCTCAAAGAAAAAAAAAAAGGATCTGGTGATTGCTACAAAAAATCAGAGCGCCCCTACGTGATTTTATGATTTTTTTTTTTTTTTGCCGTTTGATTTAGATGTTTTAACTCAGAGTTAATGTCATAAATCCGGCTCAGGTGTAGGTGTGTATGTTGTTCCCGTTTAACTGGATAGGAAGAGTGTTACACCTCTTAAGCTGTGGCTTCATCGATCAGGAGCGGTTGGTGCTGGGTGGAGTTTCTTCAGTTTAAATAACAATTCTGGTTGTCATACTTTGTTGAACATTAGATGCACATTGCGAAATACACATGAGTCAATACTCGTTCTATTTGAATGATTGGAGTATGTGTTGCAATGATACCATTTTAACCTTTTTTCGGACAGATCTGTCCTTTTTTTAACTGACCTATGTTAGATACTGCAAAGTTTTGCGCCGACGCTAGAACCTAGCAACATTCGCCCTGATTTTGTTTTAGTCAAATACGGAAGTTGACGTATTTAGCCAAGTATCTTTGGTAAAAAGTAAATTACGAAATCGGATTCAAACACAAACTCTAAACGCAATTTTATCTATCAAGATAAGTTAGATAGTTTTTACATAAAAAATGATAATATATATATATATATTTATAACAATTCACTTTTTATTAGATTTGGATTGCGACGGCACACCGCATGCTGTGATACTTATGAAGTTCCGGAGAAATGTCTAAACATGATTGCCACTAATGCCTCCTATAGTAGTGCTGCAGAAGAAAAGGATTATGACCATAGATGAGGCAATTAAGCTTATCTGGTTTATAAAAATAAATTTATGGTTTAATTTATTACGAAAAATAAAAATAATAAGGCAAAAATTTTTGTCCTGTTTTCTGTCCTTTTTTAAAAATTTATTGTCCCTTTTTCCCGTTTTTTTGAGGTCGCCCTGTCCTGTTTTTGTGATAGGTAGATGGCATCACTGATGTGTTGATTATATACAATAGAATAAAGTGAATAAAAATGAAGACAAACTTATGCAATTTTAAATAGATTTTCTTTTTAACTAAATTATTTATTTAATTAATTAATTTACGCTATATGAATAATGCTGTCAATAGATTTATTGTACATATGTATTTATGTAAGTATGTTCATTTTTCTTCAATAAATTTTCATGTTAATATGATTTCTTTCTTTAAATTTAAATATGTATAGAATAGTATGTAGTTTTGTTTGATTGGTTAATTGATTGGTTGGTTTTACCATATTCAGGGAGAGGAGGTTTATGTTGTGGTTTGTATATTATTTATTCATTCAAATTTATTTAAGGTACTTTGGATTGTTTTCAGTTGTTAACAACTACATATCACTAAATGTTTATTGCTCCCGCGGTTCTTTACAATTTTATGCAATCCTTTGACCATTTTTTGTTTATGTTATGTAATGTTAGTTATATTTATTATAATTATTATTGCAGTTGTGTTATGTGTTTAATTATTGTAATGCATACATTTAAAATTACATTCATTTGGCTCTCTAATTAATTGTTAATTCATTCAACAAAACTATTGTATGTACCCATATTAAGGATGATAATAATAATGTTGAGTATGTACATACATATATGCAATTGAAAAGTGCTTTCTTTTATTGTAAGTATTTCTATGAATTTGCAGCATGCAATATGAGGTGCTTATGGTATATTGTGTTATGTTTTATAATTTTAGAAATTTCTTTTTGAGCATTTTTCTTCTTTTGCATTACACATTTACATATATAAATTATTTAAATAAATCTCACTGGAACTCAAATTGTTAATATTCAATAACAAACAAATGCTCAACAAACAACCAACAATAATAATAATAATAATAGCATATATTTATATATGTATAAATTTATATTATGTAAATAGTTTCTTTTTCTTTTCTTTTCTTCTGTAAAATGTCAACACTTTTAATTTGGTTTAATCATTTAAATCATTTATCTTCTCATGCTTGTATGAATGTAGATATATAGAATAGAATCATATGTAAATATGTTCGTATTATTAACAAATATTGATTTGATTTGATTTGATTAGATTAGATTAGAATTTAGCTTTCCATGAAACACTTAAAGCTAAAATGCAACAACTGATGGTACAAATTTGTTTCACATACAAAAATAAAAATAAACACACACATATTTTATAATTTATATCTAAATACATATAATACAAAACAGATAATGGTCTACAAAAATATATAAATATGGTTACAATTGCATCATACGCTGATCATACATGGGTAGTGTAAGCAAGCACCTGTTACAACATCTGTGAAAGATGCTATTGTAGTAATTTCACAGGTTCTGTGTTAATGGCATTATGATAGAATATGTAATATTCCGCCATGTATAATGCGTGTATGTATGTAAATGTATGTATTTAGCACATTAATTTTTTTTTTTTTTTAAAGTTATTTAAGGCTAAATGATGTGATGATTGATTGACTTTATTAACATTAGATCTCAAACAGATGTCATATGTTGTTGCTGTTGCTGATCATGATCATCATTAGAACTATTCGAACGTTTGCGTAAAATGACACCTTCTGTGTCTTCTGGTAATACACTGCCACCACCACCAATACCGTCACCACCACCTTCACCACGATCACGCCGCTGCTGATTTTGACTATTATCGCTTCTTGGTTGAGATAAAGTGTCATGATTATAAGCATATTGTTGTGCAGCAACCTTTTCGGCAGCAGTCTTCTTTTCATATTCTATAATATGTTCGCGCAATAAAAAGTTTTCACGTTTAATACGCTTAAGCAGCTTGCCAGAGACATCGGGCACAGCCCATGCAAGTAAAGCTTGTATACCACCAATGATATTCTACAAAATTTATATATGAAAACATTAATAAATCTTTGTTTAATTCAGAGATTCTATCAATTACCTGATAAATAACAATAAATGCCAAACGAGCTGTTAATATTTTCCAATAGATCATTGGTCGTTTATATGGATGTTCATCCCATGGTGGATTTCGAAACTCAGTATATCGACATTCGGTTATATTGCCACCAAAACGGCTACCCTCCAATACCGGTTGCACTTGAAAGTCTTTTGTATGGAAATAAGCTAAAGTAAAATTGAGGTAACCATCGAGTGATTCATCGTGACTTGTTGCTTTATACACTAATTTTGGTATAAGATTTGTTGAGAAGGCAATTATCATGGCCTGCAAAATTGTGAAAATAAAATATATTATAAAATTTGTTATTATCATTATTATGCTTGTTATTTGTTATTGTTAAATAGATGATCCAAATGTGTATTGTTATGTGTAGAAATAAATTCACTAAAAATAAAATATACACAACATTTTAGAAACCCATATTAAAACTTGATAACTGAACAGGGTTGTAAACAGAAAATGGGACAAAAACCGAATAAGTTACAGCTTTTGCTTGGAGTTACCAAGAAGGTACAATAGTAGCTGCTGGACGGCTACCGCCATACTGCTCTGTCTTTTTGTCCGAAGCAATTGCCATTCTAAATTAAAGCTGTTAAAATTGCACAAAGAAACCAAGGCAAATTTCTTATTTCTTTGATAATGGCGAATGATGCAGCTAAATTAGTGGCGCAATCACCTTCTATTACCATCATAGCTTCTAATGAGAAAAATATACACAGGAAAATCACTTACAGCCTGGTATCTCGTAAATCTGTCTTATAAACACACATACTATAAAATTTTCAAACCATCTTGTTAAGCCCCACTACCCGGATAGTTGCAACAAAAAAAAAATCTACCATCTTCACTCGCCTTCAAGTAATGAGTATACATATGCTATGCATTTTAGCTTGATGTCTATAAGATTGTAAAAATGCTTAAATATTCCACAACTGTAACTATTCAGTCAAGTACATATTAATTAAGTTTTCTTATAGAATCTTATCTTATATCTAAAACACACGTGACACACAAACATCTCATAAGAATAACAAACTATTCAGTAATAAAGACCAACCACCCAGATGGAACAGGGCATGCCGGATCAGCAATAATTCTTAAAAAGAATATAAAATTTCTTGAAAGCAGTCACTTCAAAAAAGACTATATCCAATCGACTAACATACAACTATGGGACAATAATAGTGAATTCACAATATCCGCGTTACACAGCCCGCCAAAACATAAAATAACATATGAGGAGTACATTGACTATTTTAAAACACTGGGAGCCAGATTCATATGTGGTGGAGACTTCAATGCTAAGCACACAAACTGGGGCTCTAAAATCAATAACGGAAAGGGCAAAAACCTACTAAGTGCAATACAAAAAGTAAATGGAAGACACATAAGCACTGGTGAACCTACATATTGGTCATCTGATCCATGCAAAAAACCAGATTTCATTGACTTCTGCGTTGTTAAAAACTTTAACGTAAATCAATTTGTAGTCTCTAGCGTATATCAGCTAACATCCGACCACACCCTCTTATTACATATTCGGCCGATATTAGAATTATTAAGGAGCCAATTATTATATATAACAACAAAACTGCCTGGGGTTCCTTTCAAGAGTGCATATCTAATAATCTCCAAGTAAACATATCTTTAAAATCCCCTATGAACATTGAATCCGCTATAGTGCATATATATGATGTAATACAAGAACCATCCCTCAGAACCACAACTCTCCTAAGAAACTCCAACTATACTAATAAATGCCCTATCTTGAAGAAACTAACATAAAAATGCGGAAGACTAAGAAAAATATGGCAAGAAACCCTGTATACGGAAGATAAGGCAAAATGGAACAAAGCACCTAAAGAATTAAAGAAAATGCTAAAAATAAATAGAGATAAGCAAATAAGTACTCAGCTACGAAAATTGACTGCTTTAGCGGACACAAACTATTCTCTTTGGAAATCTGCTAAGAGCCTTTAAACAAAACTATACACATGCCACCTATTAAAAAATATGACGGAAGCTGGGCTCGTACAAACGAGGAAAAGGGATTAATTCTAGCTGAGTATTACGAAGAAGTGTTTTCAGATGAGCAACTAAATAACAATACACTTCCAAGTAGCAATAAATCTAAACCAGACATAAAAATGAAACCTATAACAGTAAAAGACATTCAATATTGCATTTTACATCCAACTAAGGAAAATAAAGCTCCCAGATATGACTTAATGACAGGGACAATTTTGAGGAAACTTCCGTTCAAGGCGATAACATATTTAAGAAATATTTTTAACGCAATTTTAAGGATAAAACACTTTCCAGAGTTATGAAAGATAGCCAAAATAATCGCTACAGCAAAACCAGGCAAAGACTGAATCATCCTGACCATCAATTCGGGTTTAGATAAAAACACTCTACCATTCAGCAAATTATGGCAGACATGGAAGCCAGAAGATACTGTGTAGGAGTTTACATCGACGTTGAAAAGGCGTTCGACAAAGTCTGGCATAACGGGCTGATTTACAAACTAAAAGAACTGTTGCCTAGTAATATAACTGTACTCCAAGAAAACTATATCATAAATCGATTCTATGTGAGCCTTAAAGATAGCTCATCATCGCTAAGACATATAAAAGCAGGAATTCCACAAGGAAGTGTATTCGGCCCGAGGCAATATACGTTATACACAGCAGGAATACCGATACCTGATGAAGAAGACTCTCTTATTGCCACCTTTTCTGATGACACTGTGCTACTTTGAGGTAACAAAAGACTAGAGACGGCGATTTGCAGATTGCAAGCTATCTTAAATAAAACTACAGAATGGTTCAAATTCTTGAATATAAAAATTAATGAATAAAAAACGCAACAAGTAATATACAGTAATAAACGCTACGCAAATAAATGGGACTAATATTAATAATGGCACAGAAGCAAAATACCTCGGCATGTACCTGGACCACAAATTGAATTGGAAATTTCATTATAAAAAAAGGAATAAATGCAAAATAAATTTAGACTATTATATTGGCTGCTAAAAAGAAAAATCCATATTATCTGTCTTTGTTCTCAGAAGAAATGTCTATTTGAAGAAATTTTTATCCGTCTTAATGTAAGTAGTATGGTACTTATATTCAAACGCCGGCGTTACAAGCATTTGGACCGATGTACATTGGTATATATCTCTCATATATTCGTACATACATATGTATACGTATAGTGCAGAAAGTGAAGTTATTAAATTGAAGAATATTTGCCATCCCAGTTAGTAGCATTATTGCTTGGCAACCTCAGTATTTTCTTAATACAATTTGTCCGTCCACCTTATCAAACAGCATATAATCTGTGCACATTTGAGCACTAAAAGATTGAATAGTCCTGCCTGCTGACTGCCTTTGCATTTTGATTGTAGTGAAATCTTAGATTGGCATTCAAAATTTTTTATGTTTTTATGTTCCTATTGTCGATATGTGTATTGAAATTTAATTATTTCTTGAGCATAAATCCCAGGTCATAATATTTTGACACTGTTTTAAACAGATTGTTTTTAAAGAACCACTTCTTCCTTTCGGATATTCTATCTTCTCTTTTCCTAAAAAACTTCTCTTCATCATTTCAATATCTTTTAGATTTACTTCGATATTCATTTACATGCCACAATATATTTTTCAGATTGTGTATCATACATTTTGCATGATTTCTGCTAGGATAATCCTTTATGTTCATATCTTCTATTTAGAAAGATACCATACCCTAAATATTGACGTAAAGTTTGACTTACGCTTGAGGCAACTGCAATACGTGTTAATATAGTCATAATGCTATGCCAGACACCAATGTTTCTTGCACGTTTAGCCACTGGTCTTCGATAGAACTGTAACATTTTAATGGCATCCAATCGAAGCTCAATAACATTATTGATCAGGGCCAAGAGAGGCGCCAATGGAAAGGCCAAACCAAATAATGTTATAAAACCATATTGCAATACTAAAATAGATTATAAATAATTTAAAATGAGATTATTATTTAAATATAGATGTAGGTAGTTAGTTACCCATTTCCAAATATTCAACATATAATGAATTATTATCCGGTGGCAATAGATGATAATCCTCGGTCCATTGATTGCATGACACTAGTTTCTCTTCACTATTTTGAAAACGGACACCGCAACGTGTACCAAATTTTCGGAATGTGCGCATTAAGTATGGTATAAGCATCTCGACAATGGCATTGACTGCTTGCTTGCCCACCATTATAATAACTAATTGCATACAAAGTTCCATGAGACAACCGCCTGGATTACATTCTTCTTGGCGGAAGCCTAATACACGATTATATTTAGCTGGATAACCAACAAATTTACCCTTCAGAAATGCAATATAAAATAACGAGGAATAATAGTTAACAAATTGAAATAGATAATTCTTGATTGTCAGACTCTCATCGTATTCGGTTTGGGTGCGGCAATATTCATAGTTTGTTAGGCTTACAGCTAGACTTGAATAGAAATAATCCAATAATGAAATGACAATTAAATCAATAATACCGGCTGTCATGGGTAGCACCATAATTTTATAAGTCATTGAGTTTTCATTGCCTAAAATGCTGTGTGATGCTTTTTGTGCCATGCGATAAATAATCATCGATGAAATGGCAATCAATGATATGCAAATCTATAATAATAATCATAATCATAATAATAAAATTAAGTTATTTATCAATTTGCATCATTTGATAATTTAATGACTTACCAATAATACCATGATACTGTAACTAGTAAAATTTGGCAGGAACTTAATACTCCAAAAGGGCACATCTGGATCCAATATATTATTTGCATCACCGCTGACTTTATCTTTTAGTTTCTTTGAGTTACGTATCTTTGCCAAATATTGTGGTCGCGGATGTTCAACATGTGCTGAGAAACCATTTAAGCCCCAACGATGTATCAAACCAGCTGAATATCGTTTCCAAAATTCCAAATATAAAATTGCCCATATTGACATAATAAAAGCAAATACCACCGTGACATTATTATCAATTAAATAATTCACTTTTGACGATTTACAAGTTTCACTCAGTTCCCAATAGTCGCAGCTGCGATCGCATTGTGGACACATAATTGTTGTTTGATTCGCATTGCAGATATCACGACTTATAGGATCTGAATCCCAAGTAAAGAAGCCATAAACAAAACATAAAATGCCAATTATACTTATTGGTATCAACATATGCGTATAGAAGCCTAACCAGGCGAAATATAAGGCAACTTTTGGACCAAAATAGTCTTTAATATGATCGAGCGGTTGCAAGCTATAATAATTGAAATGAATATTAAACTTCAAAGGTTCATAATAATAATTAAACTTACTTTTTCCATTTCCTTAAATTAGCCCATTCACTTAAAAGTCGATCACGATCTGTATCCTAAATAACGACAGAAAAAAGAAAAGTATAATTTTAATATGTATATAGTACATAGATAATAACAATGGATTGATTTTTCTATAGAGTTTATTCATATTTACATCATGTAATGTATAAGCACTTAAATAAACGCCATCCTCTAGTAATTTTTCAATACCCAAATTATCCGGAGTCTCTTCGCCCTCAATGAAATGCTGTCGTTCCAATATAAAATTAATGATTAAATTTCTTGTGCCCGCATCAAAGAAATTCGGATGTTCCCAGTCATAGAGATGTCTATAATCGTTGGAGTATTCGAAATGTATGCATGATGGACGTTCCGGAAAATTATCAGTATTCAATTGAACAAAACTGAACATGCAACGACATATTTTACTTATACGTGATTTCAATTCGAAACTATTATCGATTATAAGATCCTGGCCAGGAATCTGTAAATGTGTAACATATAATATTAGCTAATTAGAAATCTATAACAGAAACCAGAAAGAATGTTATATACGGATATGCCGAAGATATAATACACTTCACGCATCCCCTTGCCTAAGTTCCTGTGATTAAGCATACAGAAATATTAGAATTTTGATTTGACTTATGTTTAGGGGTAGAGTCAGTATACATATTGCGCTTCCACTTTGAGACCGATATATTTGTATGCGGGCTATGCAATCCAATTAGAAAAGAAGAAAACTTCGTACAAAATTTTAACTCTCTAACTCAAAACTGAGGGACTTGTTTTCATTCATACTGACGGACTCCTCTGGTCGAGCTGATCTAGAATATATATATATGTACATATACTGCATTGGGTCTCCTTCTGTGTTTTACAAACTTCATGACAAACTTAAAATTTTATTCAATGCGTGAAGAGTATAAAAACTTATTATCACTTACCTTTCTCATGGGCAACTTGATTTTTAATATGGCAGCATAACGGCAGAGAACCTCTAGTGGTGCATGCAATTTTATAAAATGTACACGTTGCGTATTATCATGTTCCAATTGTAGACCTTCACGTTCTAAATTTGTTTCAAATATTTCACGTTTCTTGAGATTATCCAATTTGTGATCATCACCATTATAGACAAGCACAAAATCCACAGAACGAATTCCATCCTGAAAACGACGTCGGGTCTAAATATATTGTATGTAAGAGTTGAAATGATAAGTAGGATAAGTAAATATTTAGATTGATAAAATATAATACTCTAGGTACTAAATCATTGTAAATTCTTATAACTTAAACTTAATTTTAATCAAATTTCTTTATACCTTTTACGATTTGTTATGATGAAACACTAAGAAGAAAAAGAATCTTGAACGTGATTAAACGGATCACTTTTAAATACAACACAACAATACAATATATAAAAGGATATACAAATTTTTATAAATGCGTTTTTCTTAAGCATTTTTCTTGTACGTTAAGTATGCAATACTGAGAAGAGAAAAAATCTTGGGAACTTGATTAAAATCGGATCACTACATTGTAGGATATTATATTTACCATATATAAGTAGTTTTTCATTGAGAAATGAATCTTAGGGACCCAATCAAAAACGGGTTACTTTCAAAGAAAACCATTTATAGTACTAGATAACCAAATATACATTGTTCTCATAGTCATACCTTACTTACTCTATTTACAAAGACTTTGTTACTTTATTTTCTTGCTAAGAGTAAATTAAGAAACTTTGCCTATTTGCCCCACCTTGTTGGCATTTATTTTACTGTCGTTTCTCTTAGAAAACGCTCCTCTTCTCCATCTACATATGTACATACATCTATAACATTGCCAATCTTTGGCATTTAAAGAATATTGTTTAGGGTTATCCCTGGCAAGATTGCAAAATTGTATGTTTACTTAAGACACGACTATATCTATTATGCATATATGTATCTGTTACAATTTGTAAATAATATAAAACAGAGTGAAGATCCTTAATGTTGACAATTACGAGTACGACTACCTTGGTAATCATAAACAAAGTATGTATTGTTTATCTTTTTAAACTTTAACTTGAAATTTGTTTTCTTACAACTCACAACAGTAGAAACGATCTTCCCAGGCCCAACTTTTTTTTTCTAGTCTAATAAGTTGGAGCAAATGAAAGGGAATTAGTCATGGTTTTTGTGGTTGGGATAAGTGATAATTTGTCAACTGTTATCGGATGATTTCGGGACATAGATATTTCAATTCATTTAGCGCAAGTCATAAATCAGTCTTCGATCACCTCACATCAAATAATGTAAAGAAAATAATTCATTCAGAAAGCGCAACAAAAATTATTATCTAGAACAATTTCGGACAAAAAAAAAATCGGAGAGAGACAAATAAAGGTGAACAACTTTGAAATGAAGATGATGATGTGAATCCGGAAAGATTCCAAAAATTGGATCAGTCTTCATAATGATTACAACAATAATTCTGATGATTACTGCAAGTTGCTATTATGGTAGAAATCGTAAAAGGTTTCTGTATTAAAATCTTCGATGAAACCGAAGATATTAGAGTGAATGAGTGACTTAAACAGATTTAAAACAATCTCAACAAATTTTGCCATAAAAAATTGCATCATAATTGTGGTAGTGGGTAGTCTGAGAGATGAATTCATCTAACATCCTTGTGATCCTTCGTGCGTTTATGGTGTAGTTAAGAAGTATAATTATTATTATTTAATTGTACAACAAAAAAAAAAAAAAAACCATAATTGCAGCATCATAATCATAGTAAATCGAAGGCATAAATCTTAAAAAATTTAATAATAAAATACAATACTATTTGTAGATCATTAAAGTCTACTTTGCTTAATAAAAAGGATATGCTAAAAAATTGCCATTACCCATCCCATCCCGCAAGCAAACTAGAAAAATCTTTTTTCTTTGTTTTTTTTTTTTTTTTTTTTTTTTTTTTTTTTCAAAAGTCCGAATGAAAGAGAAAAAAGATAATTGTAAAAAGAATAGACAATTATATTTATAAGAAAAGAAAAAGAAAAGAAAAAAGACACGAAAGAAAGAAAGAAAATATATAAATAAAATATAAAAGCATTAGTATTTCAATAATTGCAATTAAGCAGTCGACGGAAGCAGCAACGAGGCAGCGAAGTGATGAATGATATTGAAATAAAGTGTAATTGCAAATGTAAGAAGGATAATTGATGGAAACATCCTGAGATGTCCGGAGATGATAATGAAATGATTTGTGTCTTAATCAAATGTTATGTTTGATGTGTGTGTCTGTGTGTGTGTGTGTGAGTGTGTGTGCAAACTGCAGTAAAACAACGGAAAATATCGTCAAGCAACAAACAAAGAACAATTGTGATTGATTGTGTTTATAAAAAGTGTGATTTGATTTGATTTGAGTTTTGTTTCTAATATAATGTAATAAAATGTAAAATGTTATGTAACGTAATTGATTCATTCATAATAGATTGATCGATTTAATTAATTGTTTGTTGTAGCTAATTAATGTTTTGTTGGTGTTTGATGTTTGTTTTTTGTTATATAGAAATTACCCTAGATTTCCACTGGGAGTATGTAATTGGCAATTTTTTATTTTTACTAGTTGTACTGCTAGTTGTGCTACTTTGTAAAAGACGCCTAGAGACCTCATCGGCAGCTGCAGCATGCACGCCATATGGATCGGCTCCTAATCCACCAATGCCAGAAAATCCACTTAGATTACTACCAAGGCCACCAGGATAATGATGCGCATGCCCACCATTTTGCATGGCTAACATTTGGGCAGCAATAATAGCATCGGTATAATCATTGTTGCCGCCATTGCGTCCACTATTATTACTATTTGCATTATTATAGTGTTCCAATGCTGTTGACTGTCGACTATTTGGATTCCAAAGGTATTTGCCATGTTGATTATTTTCGCACAAACGAAAACTGCCACCACGTTTCGATGGTGTCTCATCTGTTGCTAAATCTACAGCTGAATGATAAACTGTATTACGTGATTGTGATAGCGATTTACGATGGGCAGCAGCACTTTCGGAATCAGCTACTGATATTGTATCAAAATATAAACTCTCACGATCGTCCATTTCCGATTCTGGATAATCGTAGTCGTATGTGCGCACTGTAAATGATAAAATTAAATTATTAAAAAATAAACAATACAAATTTATAAAAAAAAAAAAACAAATAGAAACATCATAATGTACTACATAAACTAAAAACCAAAAGAAACCACAACGAAAAAAAATGTACACATAAAATACAATAATACGTGCATAGATACTTTAATGCTGTACAACAGATTAATGCAAGTGCTTAATTTTATGATTAATTAATAAATTAATTGATATGGAAACCAATTGCTAAGCTATGCCGCCGCATTAATGGGCATTAAAATAAAGATTAATTTATGAACCAAATAAATTGAAAACATTAATATCGGTTTACCGAAGCTTAGAGTACAGACGAACTCCTCTATAACGAACACCCCACATAGTATTATTAGTTTGTCATTAAGTTTGTAATACACAGAAGGTGACATAAAACTTATAAAAAGTTTCCGCTGTTTTTTTCACTAGATGGTGTTGGTCTCCATATATCTGTCAACACTAATCTGGTTGTGTCAAGGTGTGTTTGAAAGGTGACATTACAGGCTACATTTTTTATGAAGACAGCTGTGTAATTCCTTGTTCGTGTTAAAAGTTATACTGATTTGAATATGAGTGAAATATCTGAAGAAATACGATATGTGAGGCTTTTTTACTATAAAAAAAAAGGGAAAGCTGTGAGCGAACGCCAGACCCCTCGATTTCATTCCGGAAATTTCGATGTAAAAGATGCACCTCGCACTGGCCGGCTTGTCATTGAAGAAGTCGTAGAAATTTTGCAATTGATGAAGTAAGACCGGCACAGAAACTATCAGGTTCATGACACTTTGGAATCATCTAAAAACAGCAGGCTACTCAAAGAAGTACGATGTTTGGGTGTCACATGAAAAATGGATTCAATACGGGTATATCCAACTCAAGCGATCATGGTCAAAGGCCGGTGACCTTCCACAAACGACTTCAAAGACTGGATTGACGATAAACAAGGTTATGTTGAGTGTTTGGTGGGATTGGAAGGGAATTGTCTATTCAGTCCTGTACTGAGCACAACTCGGCCGTTTGAATAAAGCAATCAAGAAAGACCGACTAGATTTGGCCAACAGGAAGAAAGTTATCTTCTGTCATGATATGTCTGTTATGTTTTCATATATTTGAACATTTCTGTAGCCATTTTCCTTTCTATAAGAACGATTTACAAGCACGCAAAACTTGATGTTTTCATATAAAATAAGCCCCCAGTAACGAATTCATTGAAATATAGGTATTACAAAAACTGTAATGATGGAAAACAATTTCTATGGGACAGAGAAGAAGTAACTGCTTTACATTCGCAAGGCTAAATATACGAGATTCTTCAAAGGACTAAAATCTCTTGAAGCGTATTGTGAACGTATTTGGTGTACTAGCTGTAAATTCTCATAACTAGAATTAAACGGCATCGGACCATCTGGCAAGGCGTCATCCTTTCATTCTGAATGTCAGCAAGTGTCATTATTCTAAAGTGTAAACAAGATATTATCTTTATGCTCTAACCATGACAACCTTTGTGCTAACAAAAAGCAATTTGCGGGAAGCGATGCTTTTTTCCAATTTGAAGAAAAGTGCAGCTGATAGATATGGATTGCTACGTGGAACATGCTCCATCAATACAAACATGTCTGTACTGGTTTTAAAAGTAGCGATAAAAAACGTGATGGAAGGACAATAAAGTTTGAAGACGTTGAGTTGGAGGCATTATTGGAGCTACACACAAGAAAAGCTCTTGGAAAAATTGGGAGTTGCTCATCAAACGATTTCAACTAATCTCATGGCATCTTGAATGGTGTAGAAGTAAAGAAATTGAAATTGATATTTGGATCGTCTCACGAGACCATACATTTTTCCAACGAGGAATCCGTATCCTGCCATTGTCATTATAGCATTATACTGGTAAAGGCATTATAATACATATTCAACTTGAAACAACACTACAGAAGAAAAAAATTATATTAAAGCAAATTTTAGAATTAAAAGAAAATATACCTTTGTCAAATTCATTACTTAATGCCATAAGAGTAGTGAAGCTTGGATGTGAAAGCTGAAATTGTTTAAAAAAGAGTTTAGCAGAAGGTAGAGTGGTATAGAGCTAGATTCTTCTGATGATGAGAACCAATATGCCTCTAGCAGCATTGGCACCCTAATTAAGAATTGTTCACATAGGGAAATTATATTGGTGGATTGTTTGACAAAACAAAGTCCCACCAGTAAGTTGGGATATGAAATTTTCAGATGTACAACGTCATGTTATAAGGTTGAGAATCTGGCATCACCATTACCTTAAAGTAGTAGCGATTTTGATCAGCATTACATACATAACGAAAATAGAGAGCTTTGAGCCAAAATTAGCGTCATTAGTCATTAGCGGGAACTTTTGCTTTACTTAAATTGATGAAATCTGCAGTTGTAGGTTATTTTCGAAGATTTGCGTATATATATTTCATTGAATGATCTTCTCAATCCATATAAATTATTGTATCTTTTACGGATTTCAGTATGTATTTATAAACAACAAAACAACAGCAGTACATGATCGGACACAATGTCTCTAATTTGATCTTGAGACATCCAATGCTTAATCATATATGTAAATGGTTTCATAAATTTTTAATGATATACTTACAATAATATTAATTGAGACTTAACACGCACAAAAATGAGGCATGCAACAAGTTAAAATATAGGCTCATATAGTATATATATGTACACATAATTTCATTTATCATCTGAAGGAGAATAGAACTTAGTATATGAAAATCATTCAGACAAATGAAACAGATGTGCAATCATTTTAGCAAGTGCCAAATTATCATCATCATCATCATTTTAATATTATCATAATACATAATAATAAACTTCAGTTACACCAAACATTTTATGCCTTCCATGAAAAAATAAATTTTTAACATTAGAACTCAATTGTATTTAGATTTGTTGTATTTTTGAAAAATCTTATGATTAGCCTAACTTAGCCTTAAAAATTTTATAACCCAATCTTTGTTTGATCCACTCCTAACTTATATACATACATACATATTTCCCGATCCTGTTGTCTGATTATTCTCCATAACAATAGAAAGTATGGAAATCAGGTATAGCAATAAAATGACAAATGACTTTGATAAACTTCATTCTGATGCAATTTCCAAATAGAATATCGGGTTAAATTTTACAAATCACTCAAGTGCATGGCACGGTACCTTATACTAATCTATAAAGTAATATGTAAAGGAGGGAATCAACATAAAGTTACTTAAGGTTATTTTGTATTTCGACGTTCTGAAACTATGACAAAAAAAAAAAAAAAAAAAAATGCATGATAAAAAAATTTTGTGAATTATTTATATAGATGAGAAAAATATCAGTAACGTATTGCGAGTGTTATGGGGACTGTGCTCTACCAAAATGAATCATCGAATGTTAGATTACTGAGTTTTAACATTGTCATATAAGCACCGATGATGATAAACATTCTGTTTGTCAGAAATTAGCAGTTCTGCCAGAAAATAGTTTTGAAACACCGTAAAGTGAAGATACGTGAGATTGGTTTACACTTTCACTTTACTTTTTTTTTTACCGGACCAAAAACAACAACGCGTCGATAATTCAGTGCATTATTTGGAGGTGTTTGAGCGAAATACAAATGACTTTTTGCATCGTTATGTGACAATGACAATGAAACATGGAACCATTATTTAATACATGAATCAAAAAGATCGTCAACTGAGTGGACAGTAGCCGATGAAAGTCATCCAAAGCGATCAAAAACTCAAATGTTAGCTGGCAAGGTTTTGACATATGGTATCAAAAACAAAACCAATTGCTTTTCTTAGTTAGACCGGAGACTTATTGTGTTATTTGTGATATAAATACATCCTATAAAATTTTTCTATCAAACATGGTTTGAAAAATGTGTTTGACACAAAAGTTATAGGGGTATAAATTAATAGTGGTTAGATATTATATGTACTTTTTAGGGTTTATGCCATAATCGTCCGGTGAGCTGAAGCAATTGCTGCTGTAGCGGAAAGTGTTCGCTAAAGCCAGTGGTGACATGATTGACCGTTTCTTTTTCGAAAATGCTAAAGATCGCACCGTGACTGTCAATGGTGAACGCTATCGAGACATTATAACTGACTTTTCGATTAGCAGTTTTGGCAATGTCCATTGGCCTGTTCGCAGCTGCGATTTGACGGTGCTGGCCCTTTTTCTGTGGGGCACCTTAAACGTTAAAATGTATGCCGACAATCGCCAAAACAGAAAATTCCAGCTGAAATTGCCCTAATTGACCCGGAAGCAGTTGACAAAGTGCTTGAAAATTGTTGTCCAGGATGGCCTATTAATCGAAACAATCATTTTATCAAGTAAAAAATTAATTTATTTGACAATTTATCGATCAAAACTAATAGATGACGTACCCTTTAGAACATAAAGTTTTTGAATTATTCCAACATTAAGGGAACTATTTACAATAATTTGTTTACTATTTATATTTATAGTAAAAATAAGATATGTATACAAATATCATCAAATCTGAATGAATGAATTAGAGGACGCCTCCCACACTATGTTATGTTACAAAATTCTGGACTGACTTAATGTGCCATTCATTTTATGCAGATATAGAAACGAAAAGTAATTCAAAACTATAAATAAAGGAATTTCAATAACACACACGCACTTAATGATGTTATTATTGTTGTCTATGATGATTATGATGATGATGATGATGTTGATAATAATTATATACACTCACGCACGTATGAATGTACATTCGTATGTAGATATATATAGAGTATAATAGAGTAGAGTAGAGTAGAATGCAAGGGTGCGGTTGCAGATTTATTTGTGTAGTTACTATATATTAAGTAGTATATTCAAATTTTAAATGCGTTAAAATTTTCTAAATAAAAAGCAAATGTGATATACAATAGTACTAGTGTAGATGGAAAACATAAAACATTTATAAAGATAAACATTAATATAGAATATATGTATTTTGTAATTACCCGGGGTATACATTTTTGCCAATATTCTGAACAGCCTTCGCAGCAGTATGTTGTATATTTATAACAAAGTTTCTATTATTGTACATTATGGACGTCAAAATACTCAAAATGTTGACAAAGCTTAGCTTATTTTATTTGGTTATCATTCATTGCAACCTATAATAATATAATATTGTAGTAGCCTTTAAGTATTCATCATCATCAATATGTAATCATAGATTAAATATTTGCCGACTAGACTAGGCTACGCTACTAGTGAGCACAAATCATAGGTTAAATCAAATCATTGCTACTTAGAAATGAGCCAACATACTCTAGAAGAGAAGTGAAAGAAAGATTGCGTGGCAAATTGTTTTGTTGATAGTACTAAGTATGTATAATAAATCAAGAATTTATGTACATATGTTTCTTAGTAGGTTTTTGGTAACTAAAGCCAAAACAAAAACACCATCACAATTGTTGCTTTCTTGTCTACTTATGCATGTATGCATGTCATTCATCACATACTTATTAAGATTTTTGATTATGAACGCACGGGCATCATTTTAATAATAATGTATTGTATTGTATATAGCAATATATATGAACGAGTAATAAATTGTATTCAAAAATTTATAATATTTTGTATTGTATATATATAAAAAAAAATAAAAAAAACCAAGAACAATTCGCACGACGAGATGATGTCAGCGCGCCAAGTGCCAAGTAGTAATACTTAGTAGAAAAAAAGAAAACAAAATCTTGTGTTCCAAAACGTGTTCAGACGAGCGTAAAAGAAAATTCATAAAATAAAAATATTTAATCAAATTAAACTGGAATTTTCTTCTGTTTTTTTCTTCTACTTCTTGTTTTACCCGAGTACATAAAAAAAAGTGCGTTCACATACGTCGCTAACTGATTACTGAAACTTTGTTAAAACAATCAAAAAAAAAAAAAATTCATTTTGAACGATATCGTTAAAAAAGAACTAATGGTTAATCCACTGCTGCCACACCATGCCGCAGTAGCAGCAGTTGATGTATCACCAGTAATAGTAGTAGTAGTGGTGGTAGTGGTAATAATAGTAGTAGTAGTAGTGGAGTCAACGGTGTGAAGCCGAGACAATGACATACATGGCCATGATTGCCAAAATGGTTTGGTATATTTAAATTGTATACAAATCTACTATACACTACATACTTATTTGTGTGTATCGGCCGGTGTTTGTATGTGCGTACATATGTTTTGTTTTATCTCTATATAATATTATTTTGCCACCTTGAATGTTTCAACAATAGATACATAGATCGAGCAAACGAGTGAGCCAGCAATCAATTGATAGATCGTAAATGCAATGAACCATAACACTAACTAACTATATTTGCAATATACATCAATAGGCAGACCTTCAGACAAGCACGCAAGTAGTCAGATACTATACTCGATACTCTCATCAAATGCATGCAGTTAACAACTGATCGATCAGCCAAACGACATTTTACACTTCAATTGTTGATGACACCAAGTTACTCTGTGCTACAGTGACAACACAAATTATCCAGTCTATCCATTTTCATAGTCTTTGGTAGAAGGTTCTTTTTATGACCAAACCATTTTCTTCCTCCTAATGTGAAATAAACATAACTTGTTTTTGCTGAGATCTAAAGGTTTTCCCCATAATTCCTAGCATATTGTTTATATACAGATACTTTTTCTGGAAAGCGTATACGACGACTTTGGTAAGCACCACATTTAGTATGATCAACCGATGTTCGTTGAACGACGATCAAGCAAAAATTAAATGATTTGTTGTTGATGTTGTTCTTGATGTTGTTGCTGCTATTGTCATTATTGTTTATTGATTGAAAAACAACAGATCAAAGATCAATTGATGTCGATGGCGATCATTTTTAGCCGGCTTATATACAATACCTACATATTATTATGGTATTACCATTTGTATAATATGTATAATAATATTAAATGGATGGATGGATGCAGTAGAAGTGGTAACTTTTACTTAAATGTGCAATTGAATATCTTTCTTTATGTCTCCCTCCATAGTTTGTTTATGATCGATCAATCGTATCTGCTGATGAGAGGGTTAGTGAGTGAGTAAGTTAAGTTGTATTTACTAAGTCTCTAACAAATAAAGTCGATGGCGGGCGGCATCAAATGACTCACAATGCAATACTGACATTGTGGACTACATACTTGTACACGTATGCTTAACTTGCTTTACAATTTATACAACAAAACTGAGTTTACCCTATAATTAGATATTTAAAATGTATGAATTCGAATTAAATTAGCCGGAACTGCTTGTTAGTGTATGTGGTCAGAGTGAATCCCTGAAATATAGTAGCAATTGTTTAGTATACAACATACATACATACTCATACATGTTTGTATGTATGTACAATATAAGTATGTACATACATATAGAGATCTGGAAGTTAGTTGGAACACTTATGTATGCTTATTAGAGTTAGTTCTCAGTTAATTAACAAATTTTAGTAGATTTTGATAGAATTCAAATTTCAAAATTTAAAAATATAATGATATTCTTGTGAGTGTGTGCTTACACTGGGCTTTGGATAGAAAGAACACCACGCTGATGACACCAACAACGACAACGACTACGATGATGACTACGTTGTATCAAAAACAAAAACACTATGATGCTATAATATTTGTAGAGCACGTCGGCGGCTATTTGCCACTGAGCAAAACATATGCAGAAGCAGTTTTGTTATTGTTAGATTGAAGGGGAAGGCAAACACTACGAACAACAGTGTCAAAAAGCGACGGACCGATGGGTATAATTTTCCAATTTTATGTGACTTTCGTTGCAGTTGTTGCTATTCCTTGTTGTTGTTTTAGTTGTTCTTCGTATCCTGTTGTTGCTGTTTCTTGTTCTGTTGCTTCTGCTTCACTTACAACAAATGCCTTTTCACTCAACATGCAAGAAGGCATGATGATCAATGCCGTTTGATATTTGAATTGAATTTATGACGCCAGCATTAATTCACTCACTACCCACTGATTATTACTTTTACTATAAAATTATACATTAACTGAAAGTGAATGAGAGAATGTGAGCGAGCAATAGTTAGAACATGCGAGCGAACACGAGGACGAGAAAGAGAGACTCATTGATAAGACCAGCTGCTTTCGATTAGTGAGTGCTAAAAAAAGCATAATATATCGATTAAGCGGTATATAAACGATCATATTTGTACAATACATAATATACAAGAAAACATTTTCGTACTATTTAATTTGTAATACAAAATTTGTATACATGATTTCACTAGTAAATTTATACAATTAATTTAGTTTATAAAAGTTTTTGTATATTTCGAAATTTTTGTTGTATACACACAATCGATTATTTTATGCACATATAAAATACATATTGTGTATAACTACTTCGGATAAGAGCTGTCAACATTCCATTATATAAAAAATAATATTAAATTGATCGAATTGTTAACAATTTGCAATTATATATAGTAAATTAAAATTAAAAAAGAGTAATAAATGTATGATTACATTTAAATTTTCTATATTAATTACTCAAACAAACAAAATATACTTAACAACCATAGATTAGAGAGAACAGCTGTTTGTTATCGCCTTGTTATTTTGGCGCCGGCCGCTTCTTCACTTAAATTGGTTTAATTTTTTTTGTTTATTCTTATTTATGAAAACAATTTTAGTTGATTTGCAAAAACAAACAAAATGGCACAACCAACCTCAATCACAATGAAATTAGTTGGAGCGCGCAATATGAATTGTATTGTGGAGCGAATGGAATGGAATAACAAAATGGATTTGATTGCCTATGGCACAGAGAAAGGTATATATTTACATACATAAATAAGTGAATGAATAGCATCATGTATTATATTAAATTCTATTTATTTAGGTGAGGTTATTATACAACGTTTGAATTGGCAAAAGATTGTGAAATTTCCGACTCCTGGTGAAGATGTACGTGTCCGTTCGCTTAGCTGGCAATCGGATGAAACATTGTTGGCCGTTGGTTATAGTAATGGAAAAGTCGCATTGCTTGATGCTGAACGTGAAACGATGATATCTGGCTTGATCTATGAGGATGATATTAAAAAAGTATATTTTACAAAAGCAATCAAGAGTAAAGACACTCTCTATAGCTATGTCATGGGGAAACAAAATAGTCATAGAAGTTATTTGCCAAAACTCCCACCTTTGGCCAACATAGATCCGACCATAAAGCCAATTGGTCATAAATCCTTTCCAAAGGGTTCACCTTGCTTTCTCGTTGTCATCATGAACAGTGGCAAAGTCCATTTGTTGCTTTTAGGTGCTTTACAAGCCGGTTGTATTGATCTAACGCAACATGTTTTACATCCTGAAGAACTAGAAGTTTATGATGTGCGTATGAATGGTGATTTTAATGCAATCTATGCCTTGCTACGTGATGGTCATCATTTGAAAGTAATGCACTTCGATAATCAAGTATTGGACCAAAGCATGCAACCCATGTTACAATTGGCATTACATTGCGCAAATATATTGGAGACCAAAAAGTATGTTACCCTGTGTGAATTCATTTAAATAGATAATATATTTAGATTGAATATCATCTAGTTATATAAACGACGCATTACAATGTATTGTCGAGGCCTGGGAAACAGTAACATTAGAAATGGACAATAAACTAACGAAATATGCCGGTTCTCAACCTTATGGAGTCATATCAGCTCATTTTCTAGAACTTTTCATTTATGGTTTTGCAACGCTTGACTTTGAAGGTTTCTTAACGGAGTAAGTAAGCCTAGCCAACCACATTTCTCCCATTTGTACATATATAATTACATAAATTAAAGAATTCACTTTTGCTTGTTTATTTTTTTTTAGTGAAGTCACGGAAAAAGGCTTTAAAAAGATTGCGAACTCAGTTGATTTGAGTCTGAGTAATCTACAATCATTAGTTGCGAAGCAATTAAATTCGGCTGGTTTACACATGTTCTTCTTTCTTAATATGACAAATGGTTATGGACGCGTTACAAATTTCTTTGAAGTAAGAAATCATATAGGAAATTAATTTAATTTTAACTTCGGTTCGACCGAAGATTACATACATTTCACACTTAGAAGCATAAAGATTTATAATATTGTACAAAGCAAAATGTTCTTAATACAAATATGTATTGTAATCCCTTTGCATAAACTTTAATAGATTTTTGTGTGCAATGTATGAAGAAAGTATCTTAATACAATTTACTTATACTATCTGTACTTGCAATTTTCAGAACCTTATTGAACCTAATGCTGCCACTGAAGCAATGCGTGCTTGCGGTGCCTTTATAATGAAAATTTTTGAAATGCAACAAGTTATCAGTCAACTTGTGAATGAAATGAAACTCTTTCATTGTTGGATGTGTTTAGTCATTTTACGTTTATCGCATCAAGATATTCCTGAAGAGATGCAAATGTCAACTGAAGAAAACATAGCATTATCTGAATATCTTTATGCAATGGAAGAAGAACAAAATGAAGAAATTGGTTTGTAAAACTGACTTAAATTTGTATTTGTATTTGATTAATATGTTCTTATTTGTTATACTTAAAAACACAGATGATGATAGCCCATTTGAAGTATGCAAAAGTAAATTTAATCTTGAGAAAGTGGGCCAATATTTAGAATATCGTGATCTCGCTGAACTTCAGAAATGTGATTCGCATCATTTGTGGAACAAATTACTTGGTGAAAATGAATGCCTTCGTAATTGTGCCCATTTTATACCACATGATCAAAATTTGTCGCTTATACAACAACGTGACAAAATGCTTAATGCCATCGATGCTGTCTTTCGTAAGCCCACTGAAAGTATAAGTGCAAGTTTTAACCTTAGTTCAACCATCATGTGCGCGGAACTGCCACAATTCGCAACGGAGGAAGAGAATTATGTGCAATGCTCCTTTTTTGTAAATGAATTAAATAAAACCGATATGCTGACAGTCACAACAGGTTGGCAACAACTAATGGTGATGGAATTCACTCGACCAGCAAGCATAGTGCGTTATATACGTGTCCATTTACAACCAGGTCCTTTAGCTCCCTTGGACAATGATGACTATAAACATTTACGCTTAATAGACTTACAATTTTACAATGAAAATGCAATTTCGTTGCTAACGCAAACATTAACTAATGCACAACCGCGTAGTTATTTTGTACAATTCTCGTTAATTAATACACCTGCCCGTTGCACTCAACAACTATTGGCTCCGTTGGTTAACCTTATGGATATTTCGACTGTTTTTAGCATTCACGAACTCATCGATAATGGTGCCTTTAAACCTGTAGATGGTGTATCCGAAATGTTAGCTGTGTCTGGTAGCCGCAAAGTGGCAACAATATTATCCGATCGCAAACGCAAAATGACCATTTTTGAAATGGAAACTGACGAGGAAGAAGATGATACAGAAATGTCACAAGCTTCCCTTATGGATATGAGCAAAGAATCAACTGGTATTCGTGATGATGATCATGATCTAGATTAGCTTTTAGATTAAACTAAAATGTAGTCATTTTAATACTTAGTATTGTAGCAAAAAAAAAAATAAAAAGAAATGCGGTGATTAGTCTCGATCTTTGTCTATAATAAATTTTTCTCACAGCGAAAACAAATAGCAAAAGAACAAAAATTCATAATAAATAAAGTCACATTTAAATATTTACATTAAACATGAGAGGGATTTCTTATTACATTAGCAGAGGGCAGCAGTCTGTATTGAAAACAAAATCTTAGAAAAAAAAAATTGCTTAAACATTTACGTAGAAATTGGTTTTGCTATTTAGCAGAAACTTAATTATTAATTGTTGGAGGGCACAACACTTAAATGTAATTATGTATGTATGTATACAATAATCACCCATCCATCAAACACCTGTATATTTATCTTATTTCATACTGATATGCATCATCTGAATCATCGCCACTGGAAAAATCACGTTGACGACGTCGACGTTCACGTTTGCTTAGCTTTTTGCCATTTGATGTAGAAATTTCTTCATGGTTTTGCTGCTGCTGCTCTATCAAAACATCAACATTTGATTCTTGCACCTCTGCTGCATGAGCCTCTTCATTTGATTTAGATATCATTGAATTTGCCTCCTCTTCATCTTCGGCTTTCTTTTGTGATTTAACCAATTCACATAGATATTTATAACGAATTAAGCATTCCTCTTTTGTCTTCTCTGGTACACAATTAGCAATCTTCTGCCAACGATCACCGCTTGCTGTTTTACGATATTTAACAATTGCCGCTTCGAGTGCACGTTGTTGATCCTGGGACCAATTAGTTTCCGGTATCAACATACTCTTTTCTGAAGTTTTCTTGACCTTCTCCTTACGCACCGCATCCTGGGAGTCTTGTACTAAATTTTCGGCAACACTATCTGTTTGACCTGGAATACGATAACCGTTCTCTTTCATTTTGGCCGCCATAAATGTGACTTCTTGAACTGTTCGATTCATAGACTCTGCAATAATGTTCCAACGACTACTTGAACCACCTGGATATTTTTTGACTAGACGTATAAGTTCGACAAGATCTTCATCGGTCCAAAAACCACCGCTTACAGTTGTCTAAAACAAAAAAAATTATAACAATAATGATAATAAGAAAAAGAAAGCAAGATTTGTTGTTTACTTTATGTAAAACTGGCTTAACTGCATCATCATCTTTTAATTCTCGTGCTTGAATTCGGGAATAGCCACGTAATTCTTCTTCGGTTTTTTCAGGCGCTTTGCTATTTTGTTTGCGCTTACGCAAATTCTCTTTTTGTTCTTTACGTAAACGTGTTTGTTCCTCAAGTTCCTTCTCTAGCTCCTCTTGGCGTTTGGCTGCCTCGAGTTCACTAAGAAAAATATATTCATATTATTATACACTCTACTACTATGTATGATGTGGGATGCATACAGTCTACGATTTTCCAATGCAATGTTCTTCAGTTCACTAGCCTTGTCGAAGGCATCTTTAATGGTTGAAGGTAGATGCCATATGGCTAAAGGTATTTGGAAAGGCAATGTATTCTGTAACAATAATTCAATTTCATATAACTTTTGTGTTTCTTTTTATAGTATATATATAATAGTTTGTTTGGTAATGACTTGCCGCGTTTTAAAATTGATTTTTAATATTTTATTTAATATAGTTTTAATGTTAATAGAATTAAGTCGAAGATGCGTCATTCTGTTTGACAATTTGTTGCAATTTTACCTTTCATTCATTAGACTTCTTTCGTAAGATCTGCTAACGCTTAGACGAGTTGTTCAATAAATAGCGTTTGTTCCGATAGCACGCTTTATCTTTCTTTGTCCACATTGATTGTGCACAATATGTAGTGTATGTGAACTACTTCTTATAACCAGTTAGCATTTACTTCAAAAATGACTGCTTTTCATTGCTTTGCAACAATAAATTACAGAAGGAAATGAGATTGATTGGATTTTTGTTGGACAAATCATGGGGTATCTAAATCCATTAAAATTTTTACTTTTATGCCAATGGTTAGCTGGAACTCCACAGCGATACTTGTGATAGTCACCGGTTGTTGGTTGTCTTTGTGGTTTTTTTTCGATAAGGTAACGCTTATCTCCTGTGAAATTGCATACAGATCTGTCCACATAGCTTTAAATTTCCGGCAAGTCATTACCAAACAATCTTTAAATAATTTACTTACAAGCACCGACGGTATAGGAATCTCTTTGAGTATTGCATCCATATCAATCGTTTTATTCTTTTTTTGCAACTTCTTTAATTTCGTTCCAAACACTTGTTCAGCAGTGTATTTCTTCTCGAGATAGGCAGCCCATGCGAACAAATACTGACCCACAGTGGTAATTAGGAATAAGATGAAGGCGCCCTCATATAAACCAATCTTTCGCATACGACGATAATAATATAAGGCAGACTTCCAATTCGGTAGGCCTTCTTTTAAGACACGATCATACTTTTCACGCCTATTCGGGTCCTTAAGTACCTCGTAGATTGAGACCAAATTACGGAATTGTATATTGGCATCATCGGCTGAATTCTTATCCGGATGCAAAACTATGGAAAGCGTTCGAAATGCTCGCTTAATTTCATTGTTTGTTGCATTCTACAAATGAAGATTATCGAGTCAATCAGGGCATCTAGATTTTGTAATTTTACTAAACACATTACTCACCTGTCCAATGGCCATAAATTCATAGAAATTCTTGTTAATTTCTTCGACCAAATCAAATATTTCCATTTCGTCAGAACCCCAGGCACTAGCTCCAACTGCTAGAGCTGCTAGTAATAGAAATAACTGCCTCCAACATTGCTTCATTGCTGTGTTGCCTTTGATCCAACAACAATGAGAGTCTGAAATTTTGCACGACCTTCGTCTTCTTACTGCAGCGACTGTAACAATGAACTAAGAGGCATGCAACATCAAACAAATGCAAACCGCCGTCGTCGCGTGGATGGAAAAACAAACTTGTCGACGTAGATGACAAACGACGTAGTGAAGAAGGGGTGTATGGATTTTCGCTGCGTTGTTGTTATCGATTGTCAGTTATCGATTAAATGGTTCGTTGTATGTTGCCAATTTTTTTATATATTTTTTTTTTTAAATGCACAATTGAAAATGAAGAACACAAAAATTTTACTTATCTTTTTTATATACATATGCAATGTAAATTTTTTTATTTTAACTTAATTTTATTTGACAAATATAGCAGATTTTTTTTTTTTAATTTGGATTGTCTGACTTGATTGACAGTATTTGACAGTAAAGAATTTTTGAACGACTACATCGCGGCTTCGACGTAATGGAAACCCGTCAGGACATAATTTTGAATTACCATCTGCACTAAAGAATGGGCTCTGCCTACTATTTCCCCAATCATCCAATAAATTTTGTTCTCAGTTCACAGTTTAATTATAATTTTTCTTTCACTCAAACTTATTGCCTTTCTTTTATTTTCCATTTTAAAAGCCAACAAAATTGTTCTGTACAATCACTGAATTATAAGAGTAAAACAAAGACAAATACATCCCTTATGATATTTTATAACTGGAGAAACATCACATTCAAACCACCTACTCAAATTCATGTTCTTATTAGAAAAACTTTCTTGCTTTTTGTATTATCGACTACTTGAAATTTGGACGCTATAAAAACCTGGCTCATATCCATCATTTCAAGACTCTCGCACTGTCAGGAGGGATCCTCCCATACAAACTTCCTACTCAAATTCATGTTCTTATTATAAAAACTTTTTTGTTTTATGTTAAAAACTTTTATAAGTTTCTGATCCAAATTCATCAAGATCCTAGGATTACTGGATCCCATATAAAAACGTTTTCTTGGGGATGCGTGAAGAGCATTATATCTTCGGCATCATCGAAGATACCTTTCTTTCTGTTGATTGCATGTTTTCTTCTCTCTACGTAGACTTTTGCCGGTCTACATTTTTGGACTTCCTTATAAATAAATTAATTAAAAATACTTTTGTGCTTATTAAAAATTAATTAAAGTAATACTCTTAAAAAAAATTTTTCAATAAATAATTTTTTAAGAAAATTGACTCAATATCTCTTGTGTTTATTGAGAAGTGGACAGTCAAAGTTGAAAATATGATTTTTTTTTCTGTACGTAGGCTTATGCCACTGGGTGTATATATATGTATCATCAAAAACCGCCTTCTAATATTGATGTGATTGAGTAACCAATCATGACCTGGCTTAGGCGTTGCAGTTTATCTGCTGCTGTGAAAATTTATTTCTTCAAGTACAGTTGAAGTCTTCACGTCCCGGTGAAGTGTCTTGTTTCTTACATACAGCGAAGCGCATTGGGACAATCGATAACATCAATGTTTCGATTATTCTTTTGCAAAATCGTTGTTTCCCAGCTGTAGGTCACCAGTTGAGTATAAAATACATATATAAAAGTTGCATTCATATCATTTGTGTAGCACATACTTAGACATTATTATCCCTGAGCTGCTGTTTTTGATGCGCAGACTTTTAGATAAAAAATAATACTTTATCTTGTTTGATATTGAATTGAGTTGCAAAATGGAATATAATGAAAAAAAAAAATTCGTAATTTGCCCTTTTAATGCGAGACATCATATTTTGCAATCTCGTCTCAATACACATTTGGTACGTTGCAGTTATAGTAATAAGGACAAGAAAATGGTAACGTGCCCTTTTAACTCGGCACATATACTACAACCAGAACAACTCGCAGTAAGTTAATGTATATTTCTTTTAAAATCATAAAGATTGGCTTTACTACATCCTCTTTGTATCTTTATTTTTTTTTTTAGGCACATATTGTGGATTGTAAATCTGGGGTGAAACATCATATCGGACAAACTGTAGAACCCATTGCACCAGCACCACCACTTCCAATAATAGAAGACGCTGAAAATTGGGATAATGATCCTCCCGTACCCACGTATAATCCAGATGATTACTGCAAAAATAACTTAATAGTACGCAGTATTCAGGGTACCACACCGAGCATTCGTCGTCAATTTAGAGAAAGTGAACGCTTACGATTGCGTGAACTTTCAGGTTCTAAACAAAACAATCTGTCCAAAAAGGAAGAGTGACAAAAAAAATATATCACAAGTTTGACTGTAAATTTACAATACTAATTTCCTCTAATTTCTCCGATTTACTTATTAAATAAAGCATTAATAATTAGAGATTATTTAGATTTTGTATTTATTTTATGACACATAATAATTATAATTTGAATATTGCAAATAATGCTTGTCATGCAAGAAGAATTGTCTCGTTTATTGGGTATTGTTGTTGAACCGGTACCGGTGTTTCTTGAGCGTACAATGAGCAGACTTTAATCGATGGGAAAGACTCAACAAAGTCTGTTGAAGAAGGTCATTATAGTTATTATTCAATCAATTGATTTTTTGAAACTAAGTTAAACTAAATTTGAAGAGCTCACTCTTTTTTGTTTAGAAATGCTGACTTTAATATTTGCCTAGCAATCTTACTTTCACATATGGCGACATAATCCCATATTCTCTTTCTTTCAATTTCTATAATGACCACATTCCGTGCCCACAAATGGTTGCCATAACTTTTAAAAGGAGACATATGCCTTGTATAATTTCCAATTGTGTTGTGAGATGTTTTTATTCATTTCTCATGAATATATTCGTGGACTAATTGCCCTCCGAGACAAAATAAAAAGTTATTTGTACTTTAAACAAATTTAAATTCTTTTTTTTTTTTATTAATTCAATAATATAATATAACGTCTTAAACAACCCGTTTGCTGATATTTGTATAACCAATACCAACGCAAGTCATCAACACTTTCTGAGCACCCGAGAAATTCTCCGCTTCTTCATCGATTTCAGGATTTTCCAATTTAAATGTAATGGAAAAGAAGTCACGTAAATGTTGTAGGAAGTGTACTGTGTATGTGGAGAGCGGACCTGTTGAGAGAAGAGCAGCAGCTGATTTTAGTGAAAATGTTAATGAATGTTGTATGCACATCTTACCTGTTAGAAATTTGGAAACATTCTTTTGACCAAGTGACATAAAGAGTGCAACAAGCCATTGATATGCAGAATCGCAGCAACCACCACGATAGATTTCATCTAAGAGACGCATACCTGCATCAGTTCCTAGCTCTTCTGGTATAGATGGTTTTTGTTGCTATTTATTTATAAAAAAAAATTATAATTGCTTTTCTTTAGCATATTGGGCTTCATGTTCTTACTTCATTTGCGGTTTTGGAAGTAGATTCGGCTGCAAAACAAACTCCATTCGTTGTTTCTGCAACAAGGCAAATGCCAAAACCTGCAGAGTTTCCAGACATTTTACCACGATTTTGATCAGTATAGATATATACGTCCGGTATAAATTTAAGCATAACACCTTTAACAGCTGCCACTGTTCGATTGGCCAACGCAGGAGATACTTTGCAAGCGTAAACAGTGCCGCGTATACGCTTAACCATGCCTTGTTCTTGGAATTGTATTGCACGTAATTGTTTTCTTACCGGGCAACGAAACTTTATCTCACCACCACCAAATGGTGCAATACCACGCCGCACTACTGATAATTCTAGGCCTTCATCAACAACAAGAAAACGTTTTAACACCGATAGAGCGGCGCCTTTAATGTGATCAACTGCTAGTGAATTTTTGCAATTTGTAATACCGCGCAATGTTACATCGAGAGGATTTTTGCAAAATGGTCCAAGTGCTATAAGAACATCAAGATAATACCCGATGCCACGCTCTATGCAACAATCGTGATGAAATTGTCCACCATGCAGTAGTCCAGGGCTAAAACTTACTGAAGTACCAGCGGCATTAAGTTCAATATGTGTGCCATTTGTGATTTTGTCCAGCATTCGTATTAGACCGATCTCATATTCGCGTAAACCAGGTGCTTTTTCATCGTCGGATCTAATATGTGTGACTTTCACAGGTTTGCCGCTAAGACAAGATAATACAAGACGTTGTTTTAGAAAATTGCTTCCTTGATATATAAGGCAGTTGCCATCTTTTGCTATTGGTGGCATTTTATTTATTTCTTTATTTATTATATCTCCCAGTAATATTTAGCAATGATCAATGACCAAAACACGTGAAAACATAAACGTAAACAAACTGCTTTTGAATATTTTACAGCACTGTTGGTCTATAATAATATTTTGCAGCACTTAACGTGCTGTTGTCATTTATAAAAATTTTTTAAAGATAAATTCTACAATCAACATTTTGTGATTTATTAGACTAACTTAAAATGTAGTTTTCCTATGCTTTTAGATATTTAAACAAATTGGACAACTGTTAAAATCCTTTATGACTACTGCTTTTTATGAAAAACATTATTGTTGAACAACACTTCAAAATGGCATCTCTAATCAAAATCGAATTATGTACCGTGCTCTACTGCTGCCAAAACTGTTTGGCATTGTTGTCACTTACTATGGGTTATCGGTGATTGCGCCCTTTTGGTGTTTTTTTTTTGTTTTATTAAATTTAGTGTAATAAATTATCATTAAAACAAAAGGAATAAATTCTTCTTAACGAATAACTTTAAATTTTGAGAATTGCATTTATTTGTTTGTTTAAAAAACTATTTCTTAGTGTGTGTGTGTGTGTGCTTTTATAAATTATGACAAATCCGCCAAAAGTGAATGGCACCGGCTTGGAAGAGGTTAACATACCAGGCCAAGCATACTTGAGGGAGGCACTGACGTCTTGCACGGATCCGCTAAAGGCTATAGAGGGTTTCCAGGTTTGTGTTAAGAACAACAAAAGTAAATTAAATCAATAATGCGTTAAAAGATTTCTTTAATAATAAAACACAAAAAGATATAACAAAGTTTTTTTAAATATGTTACATATGTATGATGTCCTTCATTATTGCAGTTAGAAAATGGAGTCCTACTACCCTCACTGCGACCAATGCTGCCTTTATTGGACTTGCATGGTGTTCGACGTTTAGATTTTCATACATCTTTAATGGAGGTAAATTGTAAAGTTTATTATTTATCATCTTTTCATCAATTCATTAAATATTTGTTAATTTGTGTTGTGTTTTCAGGAGCTTCGCGATAAACTAATAGCGCATATAAATGAACTTGGCCAAAAGGATCCACGAGAACGTGACAGAAAATTAAAAGAATTGTTAAACAAAAGTTTTCCTGTTGTACGTGTGAAGTCCTTACGCCCTGTTGTTATGGCCATTCTTCGTAACACACAGCATATTGATGACAAGTATTTGCGAATTTTGGTGCGTGATCGTGAGCTTTACGCTGACACGGATACAGAGGTGAAACGGCAAATATGGCGGGACAATCAATCACTGTTCGGTGACGAGGTGTCGCCTTTGTTGTCACAATATATTCGTGAAAAAGAGCATATACTTTTTGACCATACGAATTTAAACAATTTGTTTTTTCATCCTACGCCAAAAGTTCGGCGTCAAGGCGAAGTCGTTCAAAAATTAGCTAACATGATCGGTACCAGCGTTAAGCTATATGATATGGTTTTGCAATTCTTGCGTACTCTCTTTCTGCGCACACGTAATGTGCACTATTGTACCTTACGTGCCGAGCTGCTTATGGCATTGCATGATCTTGAAGTACAGGAAATAATTTCTGTCGATCCTTGCCATAAGTTCACATGGTGCCTGGATGCATGCATTCGTGAAAAAAACGTTGATATTAAACGCTCTCGTGAGCTACAAGGTTTTCTTGACAATATTAAGCGTGGACAAGAACAAGTACTCGGCGACCTTTCAATGACTCTTTGTGATCCCTATGCAATAAATTTTCTTGCTACCTCAGCTATAAAAATACTTCAGCATTTGATTAACAATGAAGGCTTGGCGCGTGATAATCCTATTTTAATATTGCTACTGCGAATGTTAGCACTCGGTCTAAGCGCATGGGTTATGATTGATTCACAGGATTTTAAGGAACCAAAGCTTGATTGCCAAGTTGTAACAAAATTTTTGCCCGCACTTATGTCTCTTATGGTGGACGATCAGTGTAGAAGTCTACATGGTAAACTGCCACCGGACGAGCGCGAGTCGGCATTAACAACAATTGAGCATTCAGGTCCTGCACCAGATGCCGTGGAGGCATATATACAGGAAAGTTCAGTAGCAAGCATATTAGCAATGTACTATACTTTGCATTCGGCACGAACAAAAGATCGCGTTGGAGTTCTGCGTGTGTTGGCTATATTGTCAGCATGCAAAGACGATCGTGCGTACGAAGATCCATTTCTACATTCTTTAGTAAGATACTTTACGTTTTCAGCTTTCAAATAAACTATATATTTATGTATATTTTTAGATAGCTTTACTTATACCAATGAGCGATGAGTTTTCTACAGAGGATTTCTGCACAACACTGTTTGATGAATTTATTTTTGCTGGTCTCTCACGTGAAAATGTCACTTCGCGTCATATGTTAAAGTTGCTTTGGTATGTACACAACAAATTACCAACGGGTCGCCTCGCAATGCTTATGAAGGCTATGCAACCGACTACAGCGCACAATGAGCACGTGCACAAACTTTATGAAACGTTGCAAGAACGTATTGGAACCGTACATATAGAATCTTCGATGCCTGAACCGCCAATCATTGGTGATTTTGATTCGCCTTTAAAAAGTGTGCCTACACCCGGACCACATTATATGCAGTAATTTGACAATGTAGATTTAATATTAAATTATAATTAAGATTATACAAATGCACAGAGCAAACCTGAAGTGAAATAGTTTAACAATTACCTGAATTTAACGTTTCTATAAGTTAATACTAAATTCTATTTTTTTGAAATAATTAACAGTATCAGATTTGAAGTTATAAAACCATTCGTGTTTCTTTTTTTAATCTGATATTTTGTATTGAAATTTTCCAAACCTCGGTGCATTATATACTCGATACACCTTAACCATAATACCACGTAGATTTATAAATTCAGACATGACAGCATGATTGGATTATTTTTATTAAATAAATAAGCCTAACAATGACACAAAAATAAAAGATCCAATTATAATAGATATTAAAACAAGTGGTCAGTGTATAGAAGATATTCCAGCTACAAATTACAAAACAAGTAGATACCATTAGGATGAGAAATCGAAATGAAACTATTCTATGTACCTCCGGTAGTTTATGCTTCGTTAAAAAAAAAAGAATACATTGAATTCGGTTCAGCTCAAGAAAATTTAAAAACAAGAAAAGTTGCTCTACTCAATTTCATTATTCGAATTTCTTAACTATAACAATTCTCATAGTTTCATATGTGTGATTTTCCAGATATTGATTGATTGAAGGTTATCTTCGACTATGCCGAAGATGTAACGGCTAACTCCAACAAATGTGCATCGTATGGTAAAAAAAATATGCCAAATTTTAGCTCTCTAGCTTTAAAACATAGGAACTAGTTTTCATATATGCAAACGGACATAGCCTTAATCAACTCGTCGAGCCGATCATTTAAACATTTTCGTTATATTTAAATTGGAATTATTCTGGTTTAGACAAATATGCTTATATTTATTAATATATTTTTATTAAAGTTTCTTAGATAGAATTAAAAATATTCTACTGAAGCCTACGGCAGGGATAAATGGTTGGTCCTTAGTCGACTTGACATAGACCTAACCACTCATGAGAATCGGTCCGATTTACTTAAAAGATTTGGATGATTTTATATATTATTGATAGGAACTTAACTACACATTCCGAATTGTGATCGATTGTGACATTTGTTGATGTGATGTCTTAACATTATCAATTTTCTTGTATTGTTAGAATAGAAATATAGACGAGAATTTGAACAATACAAACATTTTGTAGTGACATGATAAATAATATATATAGTATAATATAGTTTAGTATATACTAAATCGACTCCAAGCGCATCTGATGTTGTGAAGTATATAAAACACATAACTTTTTGTTATTACTTTGTTTTGTGTTTTATCTTTTTTTTGTTTACAATTATAGTTTCGTTTATAGAAATTTTGTATACTGTAAACATCTTAAGTCCGTTTTCAAATTAATTTATAAGTGGAAGCTGCCATGCCATTGTGCTTAAATAACAAAAAAAAAAAAATCCTTCAAGTGCATATGGTAACTATATAACCAAATAACTACACCTTATGGCTCATATGTATGTAAGAGTATATTCTACCGTCAATAGCTGATATCATTTCTTCCGGAAACAGTGCTAGAATTGTCATTATCGCATCTATCCTCGTGAGTGAGTTTTGCTTTTTTGATTTTTTTAATTTCACTGCGTTTATCACCGTCAATGACGGAAACAGCAATACCAGTACCACCGAAAATCTTTTCGTTACGATCGCTTTTATAAAATTTGTATAGTTCCATGTATTCGCTATAAACTCGTTGCCAGCGTATATGTGGTTTAAGAGTCTCCAATGCCCCTTCCAGAAGTTCATGTTTAGATATGGTCTGCAAAATTAAAAATAAATTAATTAGAAATAGTATCCAGTAAACATAGGATCTTGAAATTTACGTGGTTGATGATATGGGTCAGACACTAATAGTTATGAAATTTCAGTTCGAAAAAAGGGGGAGGGGGGGGGGGGGTTTCTATTGAAAACATTAATTTGGATTTGTATGGGAGATTTCCGGTACAGTAATTCTAAAATCTTGAAATTGTTGGTGAACATGGGTCAGATACTTATAGTATCGAACTACCAGTTCGGCAACACAAGCATTTCTTCCAATAGGAACATGAATTTTAATTTGGATATGAATGGAAGGCACCTCTCCTAGAGCTCCGATTCTGCTGCTTCCAACAATCATACAAAATTATAGCGAAAGTGATGGTACAGTGACTATTGATAGTGTTACGTGCAGCACATGATTCGTTTGGACTAGAGAGGATAACTCCTTGTTGAGTGGGCACTAGTGCAGGATGCTAATACAAGTTATAAAATCATATTTTAGTAAAGCTATCCCACAAAACAAAACAAACAAGTTTGTGTCAAATTTCTGCTTGATGAAGTCTCAAAGAGAAAGTTATTTGTGAAAAAACCGACGACAGACGCATGAATTAGGTTCCCTTAATGATTAATCATAAATGGCGACTATAATGTCTTTATCTATAATGCAAATGCAATTATCACATAACATACCAATATTTTGTGTTTTTCCTTTTGTTCCATAGTTGCTGGAGTTCCAAGTAAATCATCAAGAAGTAGGCGCATACGCTTTTCAGTACCACTTATCGCTAAGTGATAGACTAGCATATAATACCAATATTTGTATTCTTCGATCGATTGAACAAATTCACACAGTTTAATTTGATTTTCAATAAATGAAATCTTTGCAACAGATTGCCAGTTTTCATTATTCCTGGAAAATCAAAATTAAAAAAAATCAATTAGTTATTGATAAATTTAAATTTGCAAATTTTAGTGTCTTACATTTCTATTGCACTTGTTAGAGCCGTGTATGAATGAGTTGAACTTTGTGCAGTCAACAACGGATAAGCTCTGTAGTTTTTCTGCAGTTCACGTGGTAGTGTCGATCGTAATCCGTAACACATTATAGGATCTTTTGTATTCACAACCAGCCAGGATTGTAAGCGTTGGGAAAATGAGTATGCATTGCCGTTGGTAAATAAAATTATCGGTATGCCCATATCTGTAATTGTCAGTTGCAGTACAGGACCAAATTTGCCGAGAATTTCGTTGCATGTTGTTGTCAAAATTACAAATTCTTCTTCAATATCCCAAATGCGTAAGATTCCACATTCCGTGATTACTCCAACTTTTCTTCCATCGGGACACTAGAATATATTTAGGTTTAATATTCCTTGTAATATAAGTATGTATTATAAATAAATCAAAATTTATTACTTACAAATGTACACAATACAACAGATGAAGTCAAAGTCATCGCTGGCAATGCAGTACAACCGGTTTGCATATGTAGCAGACGCATAGTGCCATCTAAACTGCATATTAATGCATAGTTAGTGCAAAAATTGAAATTTACAATGGGAGAACCAACATAAATTTCCCAAAGCTGTTCGTTTGTGGTCAAGTTAATAGCAGAAACACGAGCCAGCATACCGTTGCTTGTCTTAATACAACCATTTTGCACGCTTATGCGATAGTCTAATGCCGCTTTGTAAAATTCATTTTTCGTTGAAGACGTAATTGTCATTTTTGGACCCGTTGCGGAGCTTTGATTACTTACACCGTTAGTAACTTGAGGCCCGATAGGTTTGCGCTCCTCCATACGTTTTGTATGGACGAGTGGAAAGCTTGCAAGCTGTTCGGTGTTGAACGGCATAGGTGAAGTCTTTTTTGATAGCATAATGAGACGTGAATCCAGTGCTGGATGACAAAAGTCTCTTGTTTCAGTTGTATTTATTTTGGTGGCACTAACATCAATATGATCTAAATTATCTATTGTCGCTTCAATAATGTTAGCTGGTGCTGAGGAGCCATATTCACTACATAACAAGTGCAAAACTGATAAGTTAAATTTTTCTGAATTTCAATAAAATAGAAGGAACTTACTCAATATCTTGATTGGTAGGTATGAACATAGGTGTAATGCGTCGTTTCCCGTCGGCAGTGCGGGTTTCCAGCTGTTTGCTAATGGCTTTGGCGGGCGGGCTTTGAGTCTTAAGAGTGTATGGCGTAATTGTACCATTTCGGAAAGCTGATGGTGGTGGCATTGTCGTAGAATCGCTTATATTAGGGAGAGTGGGTGGTTTTACTTGTCGTTGTGAATAACATAGCATTTCTGGGTTTTCGACTATAGCATTTGTTGAAGCTGCCATACCATTCTCATTTAAAATACTTTTACCGTAAATGCGTTTTAATATGCAGTTCTGTGAATTAAGAAACAAGAAACACAACTTGATATTTGAAGATATGCAAAAGTTTGTTATCCTTACTTTGTGATCATCTGTAATGCGTGTACCAAGCTCATCATCTGTAAACTGTAGGCACGCAACGGTGCCATCCCCACTGCATGCCATAAGTATACATTTAGGAGGTCCCCAAGATAAGTCGAGGATGCTGTCATTAAAGAGATCATGTACAACCACCATAGGTCTAGGCAGTGCTGTCATCCAAACCGACAACGAACGATCGCGGGAGCCAACTGCTAGGCAACAATACTGTTGCTGTTTAGCTGAACCTTTGTCCTTTGATTTGCTCATTAAAATCGCATTGTTAAAGCGTACACAAGTTACGGCTTTTCGATGACCAACGAAATCTTTGTCGCACTTCCAACCTTCTCTTTCAATTATTTGAGCTGTAGGGCCGCCGTTATTCATGGCATGTGCTGAAACTAAATATTGTCCGTCCGGTGACCAACAAAGTCGCAATATATGCGTTGTACCACCGCACTCCAAGAACGGTTCTTTGATTGTTTCACTGCACGACCAGTCACTCGTTTTCCAAATCTTAATACTGCGGTCATCTGATTGTGATGCAAGAAATTTTCCCACTGGATCCCATGATACACCCTTAACAAGGCCACTATGACCTTTTAGTGTGGTGACAATAAGAGGAAAATTCTGTGCATCCCAAATAATTATAGTATTGTCGATGCTGCAACTTGCAAGATGACGGTCTTGTTGTGACCATGCTAAATCAAGTACATCACCAGCATGTCCTCGTAATGTATAAACACACTTCCACGATTCTGGATTTTTATGGATACCACCAGTACCAAACACACCACTGGTGCCTTGTGATTTACGCCAAATCATAATAAGTTTGTCGTCAGAGCCAGAGGCCAGTAAGTGACCACTTTCTGACCAACGCACACAGTTAACACAAGCCAAGTGCTGATCCATTTGACATAGCACTTTTGGGATGTTTATATCCATTTCAGCTTTTTCTGATAGAACTGGTAATAGATTCCATATAACTACGCGTCCAGAGTCTGGACCTTGGCCACCAGTTGCGAATTTTAAACATTCTTGATGTACATCTATGGAAAAGATGGGTTTTTCTAAAAAAAAAAACAAGTGTTATTTGCCTACTGAATACTCCAGGAATACTGTTGATATAAATCATCATACCCTCATGATGCACCCAACTAGGCTTCAATAATTTCATTAGTAAAATGTTAAACTTTTGTTAATTTGAAGATATTATTCAAAAATAACGCTAGCTATATTAAAAACTTTTAGAATATTGTTTTGTTACTAAATTAGTAAGATTTTCGGTGATTGGCAAATTTTTGTTGAGTTTTCCAGCACTAACAAAACAAAATAAACGTAGTGCTCTAAAATATAAAATCTTTGGAAGGAACAGAACTGCTTATTAGTGCTTTAAATTCATAAAAGTAAAGATCAGCACAACTGCACATTCTGGCATTCTGATTGTCTTTATATTTTGCATTTGCATTTGCTTTCTTTTATTATAATGGAGGAGAAGCAATCACAATTACCTTCCACATCTCGCGTTAACGAAAACGTAATGGACTATATGAAGCAGTTTGGTCATGAGCGTAATTTGGACAAGTTCATGCGAATATACTCTCCTACAGGTTCTGATATCAATGACGGCGTCGGCGACGGCGCATCTAGGGAACCACACAGCAGCTGCGCAACACAAGTTATGACCGCCACAATAAATACGAACAGCAGCTGCCGTAGTAATACAATGAATGGCGACAGTTTTGATGGATCATGCATGCAAATGCTTTTCGACGATGAACTGCATTCAAAATCAGCATCTGCATTTCAAACAGCGCCTCCCTTAAAAACACATAGTGAAGAAAAACCTGACTGTACTGGCGAACAACATACAAATAAACACAAAGTTATACCCATTGATAATAAACAACATTTGGAAAACAAAAATGTAAGTTCATTACAATGATGTTGTGCATTTTAAGGCTTAATATAATTTTGTAAATCTTATCTAGTTGTTCTGCGCATCTGTTGATAATCTGCAAAGTCTTCAAACACCGCACAAAATGCATGCAGTAACAAAGTGCACACAGACACCGGAATCTATTACAAAATTGCACAAACGTCTAGAATGGGATTCGTTTGGTGATGTGGGTTACAAAAAATCAAGTTCCACAAGTAACATAAACACACTTGAACGATCTGTTTTAAAAGAGATCTTTCACGATGGTTCTGTACGCGATCCCAGCAATAAATCGAAAGTGAATGCATCAGAAAGCGATCTGAAGAGTTTACAAAATGAACAAACGACAACACCACTTGCATCAAGCACATTTGTAAATAGCAATTTGCCTCATAGCAGACGGGGCAATCTACCTAAGTCAACACAAACCACATTCTCAAGGTTACCAAAAATGCATGATCAGTCGGTGCAGACCTCTGAGCAGCGGAAATCAATGGAAAAGCAAAGTATGTATGTTGGAAGTTCAGTGACACCAAGCAGCTTCGAGTACTTTTCCTCGCCTTCACCACCACTACCAACAGCTACATCAAAAAACATTGGAACTTTTGGCAATCAGCAAAAGGAAAGCTTAAATATTCACCAAGATTACAATAAGCAAATTAATGAAATGTATGCCGAACAAATGGTAAATCAACAAAACCAAAGAAGCCTTATATCATCCAATACAGCAGCTTGTGCCGATATTCATGGGACAAGGCAGAGAATCGCAATTGAGGACGAAGAAAATGTTCAATTACAATATGGAACAGCCAATTTGTTAAAACAACCATTGTCATCGTCCATCAGTAAAAGTAGTACAGAATCAATGGCATCAGATCTTGACTTGGGTGTTAAACTATTGTGTTCATTAGTCGATGCTAAGAGTCTTTCCCACAAGCAAAAAAAAGAGCTAATTAAAGAAATTATCAAGCGGATTTCGTGCATTGATGGTGCTGCTAGCAGCAACTCTAGTAGTACATCTACTAATACAGCATCCAGACCATCGAACAGGTATTATGTTACTCCACGTATACAGGAGTCCAAAAATGAAAGAGAAAGGAATCTTGAATCTGGTAAGCTTCATTATCAATATTAATTCATTAAAGTAATTATAATTTTATTTCATTGGGATTAGTGACTAGACAGGATGCAACCAATATCGTCAGCCCAACAAATATAACAAACAATTCAATTCAAACAAAAGAAAATGAGCCAAATAATATGCAAATTAATAAAACTCTTATATCAGAATCTAATGAAAGAAAAACAATTAATCCAAAAAGAAATAGTAATGCGGCAAAAAACACAAGTAAAGAAGGTAGTACTATGTTATCTCCCAAAGTCGTCAATAGTATAAAAACAAAGTCTACTACAGCGCCATCAGTGGCTAATGTTATCGTTAACAATAAAAAATCAGAAATAGATCTTATGGAGCAAAGAATTATGCGTGAATGGCTTGATCCGATGACGCAATCGGAAATTGAATACGAAGGAAAACAACACAATAAAAAGAAACACATATCGTTAAAGGCGGGCATGAACAAAGTTTCTCATCATCACACGAAGCCTCATTCAAAAATGGAGGACGAGAAGATTGTGAATACAGAATACAGAATTACACAATTAAATTGGGTTGAAACAGAAATTAGGCGTTTGGAGGACTTGCGATTATTATTAAGCAAAGAATCAATGCAGGAAGTAGACTCTACGGCAACATCCAGAAATAATAGTGATAGCAATACTCCAGAAATTGAATTAAAAAATGGTGGCAAACAAGAAGCGCAAAGGAAAAATCAGAAATCAATAAATGATCAAGATCATGTTTATGATAGCGTTATGGAGGATAAAGATTTTATGAACCCTCGCAAGAGTAATAAAACCTATAGAACCTATGAAAAAATAAGGTCACATTTTAATACCAAAAGTAAAGAGTCAAACACAAAAATAATTCCAATTCACCGGGAAACAATGGCTCCTAGTGGCAACATGGAAGTTGTAGCAGGAACTTCATCATCATATCAAGGACAACGTGCCAAAGTCTCCACACCAACACAAAATGAACTTTCAACCGATTTATCGAGTTGCGCACCGATCGACGGTGTCAATCCTGTCGGAAGTGTTTGTTCATTAGTACAACAGCGTAAGCGTGAATTTATGGAACACTACAATAATAAAAAACAAAAACAATTAGAGCTGCTTCTACAAAAACAGCAACAAGAAGAAGGGACTAATAATAATCGATTGTTAAAAAGCTGTCAGCAGCACCATCAGCAGCAGAAGGACATGCAGGTCATGCAGAATAGCTGTCAACTATTGACACATTGCCAACATATAGTTAGTGTTACCAAAAGGTGTAATAAACGTTGTTGTAATTGCATGAACACTGTTGTTAAAAATAAAAAAAATAAAGATGGTCTAACAAATAAAATGGAAGAAGACAAAAAGGCTAAATGTCCACCTACTACAGCTGACATTACAAATTTGGCCACTACTACTACAACAACTACAACTACCTTAGCAACGATGGTGACGAATTTGTGTTCATCATCAAGATCATCTGATATTAACACTAGCAAATCAGCATCAACTGTACACAATTCAATATCATTATCTAAAACATCATCGACATTTGGCGTATCATCAGATATTTCAATACCAATGGGTACAAGTTATTCAGGTGGAACAACAACAGTTACATCTACAACGCATCAATACGATGATGTGGCCGGATTATGTGTACCATCCAGTCGAAGTATTGGTATACAGACAAGCACCTCAATGCAACATGTTTCAATTACAAAACAAACAAAACCCAATTTTAATGTTAATGATGCACAATCTACATGTGTGCAAGTACGACCGCGAGGTATTGCTTATTGCATTGAGTTTACAACAGATGGACATACATTTACAACAAATATAGACGCTAAAAGTAATTTTGAAGCTCCTTTTGCCGAAGCCGAAACAAGGAGAACATGCAATCAACCTATGCTTTCTTTGCAAGATCATCTTCAACGTTCCCGACCAAAATTCTGTGCAAAATCTAAGGAGCGTAAATCTATTCTAAATCATATGCAAATTTTGCGCGCAAAACGTAAAAAAGAGTTGGAAAACATCATTGAAAACACAAGTTTCACAAGTTTAGACCGTCGATTAGACGCTTTACCACCAGCAGCAACATGTAAGTATATATACAATAATATTGCTTGCAAAATTACTTACAACACATATGCTATTTTAAATTTATTCTCTTTATTTCAGCATGCTTAAGAGTTTTTTCCACTCGTGAAATGAAAGCATTAACAAGCAAAAGATGCGAGATACTACCGGAAGTTTTAGAACGTCAACATCGCAAAAAAGAAGAAAATCGTCGTCGCAATAATCGCATTTTAAGGGATATATTTAATAGTGTAAGTACAAGAGGAAAGAATGTATACATTTTTTAAACACACACATACACACATACTAATAATCTTTAATTTACAAATATTTCCAGCGTTTACAACGGCGCGTACGTAGTGGCAAAATTTCACTCAATCATAGTCTCACAATTATTTGAATTGAAATCTCTGCAATCCTGCATCTATTTAGTATTTAAAGCCATTCAAAAGAGAAAGTAAGAAACATACCAAATTGTATTCATCAATTGTGGACCTATTGTAACATACTCTATAATTACAGCTACTTTGAGAATCTGTTTTTTTTTTTGTATTCATTGAGAATTGTAAGACTTTCTTCAGAGATATATTAGGCAGCACTTTGTGTTGGTTCTGGACAACAGTTGCCTAGGTATGCCAAGCAACATTTCCAGGGACAACATTAACAAGTTGTCTGAATATTTGAAAGGACTGTCACAAAGTTTTTAGCAAAGTTGTTAAATTGAGTGAAATGTCACTTGTGTTATCACTCCAGTGTATTTTATAAGTCAGTTTAGTTATTTAATTGTAGTTAATAGTTATATTTATAGTTATTTGTTTTAAAAATAAGATGTTTTTTTTTCATGACTATGTTATGAGTAGTGTTATTGGAATTATAGGTTTATTTGTATGTTAGCTGTCTGTGTCTTTCGGAAATCGGATTATGTTTACTGCAATACTTGTTTCCGGTATAGAGATAAAACTAAGAACAGGGAATATAAACATTAAGTAGATACATTTAAGTCAGGTTTTGATTAGGTATTGAGGTATGTAGGTTTGCATAAATGTCAAGCATCAAAGGCCTCTAGATATTGCAGTGCAATAATAATGGCCAATGATTTATTTGTTGAGCAAGTTGACCCATATAAATAGTTACGTTTCTGTTTAGAACACTCTTCTTTTACCAGCGGTACTTGCAGGGCTTTGTGAATATCTTCATTCCTGATATACGATTACCATGGAGTGCCTGTGATTGTTCTATGGATCTTGGATTGACCTCTGTGTATAATTTCAATATCATGTGGTACTCCACAATTCGGAATCATATGTTCAAATTGGTTTAATATTTTGTACTTGAGGCTTAGACCAGATTTAGAGTTAATTCGCCATTGGAGAGTTTGCATTCTTAATTTCATGTATATAGGTGAGAAATTTATCCAGGTGAACGACAAAAATAAAAGGAAAGCAAGAGAATGCTTAAGGTTAGCTCGAACTCATAGGTTTAAATTTTATCTGTCTCTCTCTCTTTTTGGTGCTGAGTCAATTCGCATGAAAGAATTAAAGTAATTTGATTCTTATTTTGTATTTGAAAAGATTAGGATACCACGACAACTTGCTATCTCAATTATCTCAAGTTACATAGACCAAATTAGATTATAATAAGGAAGAAGGTTAACTTCGGCCCCTAGAAAAAGTTTTTGCCTACACTCCTGTGTTTCAGGTTACAGAAATAAATTGAAAACCGAAGTATTTTTGTGGGAGCAATGTGAATCAGTAATCCTAGGTTCTTGACCATGTTTGGTGAATAGGGATCAGACACTAATATTCTTCTGGTAAAAGAAAACTCTCAGCTCTCTAGCTCACAAACTGAGGAAAGAGTTTGCAAACATACAGACGGACATGGGATAATCAACTTGCCTCATCGAGCTGATGAAGTCTCCGATGTCAAACTCTGTGTGTTACAAACTTTATGACGAACTTAAAATACTGTTCAGTGTGTCAAGAGTTGAAAAAGTAAGATTTCTTTTTAGTTTTTTTTTTTAAATAACTTTTATTGAGTAATGTAATTGATTTATATAGTATAATTAATTAATATTGCAAAGCCAATCTTATACAATAATTACCAACAAGATAAAGCAACCGTCATCTTTCATTTAATTTAAATTTTCTTTTCGCAACCAACATTCGTTAAATCAATCAGGTTTCATGAGCATTTCACACAATAGCTGAAGCTAGTAGCATTGCTACTATATTATAGTATGCAGGTATATTTTATATAGAATAATTAGTAACATAATGTCCTCTTGACATTTAAATATATTTTCAAATTTCAATTCATTTCATATTTGCTAAGTACTAACATATAATGCTAATCATTATTGGAGCTATAATTGTATTGTACATACTTTACTGTACTTGAAAGATACAAATTGGAGAAAATTTAAATATTATAATAAGAGATGTTGTGAATATTATTACTTCTTTTGTGAGACCATATCGAGACCGCCTTCTTCTTCCATTTTAGAAAGAAATTTGATAGCACGTTGATTAGGTTCAGTTTGACGTGCCATATCGATGAGACCGAGAAGTTTCTTAATACCAATGAAGACTCTATAGACAATTATTAAAACAGTTGTAGTGAAAAAAGAAAATTAAATTTCCACTTACCGTTTGCCTGCCATTTTCTTTCCAACGGCCTGCAATTCGCCCTTGCTGAATAGATCCGAGTCCTCAAGCACAGCTAAAACATGTTCTGGACTCGAAAGATTTGGTACATGTAGAACTGATGTAAATGCTGATAGCATTTCCATTTCCTCGAGTACTTCACTGTTTGTGTCAATTGAATAAATTTTAATAAGACATTTAGAAATCAGTTGAGAAGAATAAATATCTTACCGTCGACTAGAAGTGCATAGAATAAGTAGCTTGCGTCCTTTCGGTGGTTGTTTTTTAAGTAGCACTAGTAAGGCTTGCAGCGTAAGATTAGAATAACGAGGACCAATGGGACCATAGTCAAGCAAGCGTTCAACATTGTCAACCACAATGCAACTAAGAGTTGATCGATAAGCATCATCGAAAATCTTTAATGCAGTAATATTATTTAGGTTGTATTTAGTTTGAATACAAATTAACACTAACCTTACGTATATGCAAGCATTTGGCTGACTCAGTGTAGCCTACCATATCCTCGGGAGAGCAAACCTTTACAAATGGAAAATCTGACATTTTAGCTAATTTGGCAGCGAGTGCCGATTTTCCTGAATTAGGAGCGCCTGCCACAAGGACTGAAACGACACCACTTGATTCTGGTGCTCTGGCTTGTTGTACATATAGCAAGCCATCTTCTAGAATATGAGCTACAGGTTGACCCCAGTTAATAATACCACGTGACAACATATTATCGAGTATCTCTTGTGCCGTTCCAAATGCTGGTTTTATATCATTCTCCAAAGAGTGCAAGAAATCGATACGTGTCACTTTTAATTTTTCCATTGCCTCAGGATCGACTGTGACCTTAGCATCAGCCTTAATCAGACGATTCATTGCACTGGACTGTGCAGCACGCACCAAGCCCTCCAACTCAGCACCACTAAAATTTTTTGTTAAACTAGCTATCTCCGCATTGTCGACATCATCGTGTATTTTATTATAATCGCGCATACGCTTCGTGTGTATATTTAAAATTTGCACGCGACCTTCTTCATTTGGCAAACTGATTTCCATCTGTACTTCTAGACGTCCAGGACGCAAAAGAGCTTCATCAATCATATCACGACGATTTGTCATTCCAATTACAAGAATGTTGTTCAATTGATCAACACCATCGATTTTTGTTAGCAATTGATTAACGACTGTATCATGTACGCCACTATTACCAGCCACCGAACCACGCTGCTTACAAATTGCATCAATTTCATCGAAGATGATTATATGCAATCCACTGTTCGGTCCAAGTCGTTTTTCTTCTTCCTCAGCTTCGGCAAATAAACGACGTACATTAGCTTCCGATTCACCTACATACTTGTCTAAAATTTGTGGCCCATTGACGATTTTTGGTTCGCGTGCATTTAACATTGTGCCAATCTGACGTGCCATCAGAGTTTTGCCAGTACCAGGTGGGCCATAAAGCAAAATGCCTTTAACGTGCTTACATCCTAACTGTTCAACCAATTCCGGAGGAAAGACACGAGATGCGAACGCACGTCTAAATATGGCATTGAATTCTTTATCCAAACCACCAATGCCCATTTTTCCAAAGTCCCAGTCAGGATTGATGATCGATTGCCGTACAATTTTTCCTTTGGATTTTCCCTGAAGATTTAGGGCAGAGTTTTCAGCCTTTTCAAACTGCACAACTGAATTACCCAGAATACGACCAAAGCGTACATTCCGCATGGCCGGTTCCTTTCCTTCACCGAGAGATTTGGGATCAATTGCTTTAAGCAGAAATATACATTATTGTATGTGGGTCAGGAAAGAATGAATCATTCAGAGTTACCTTCTAAAGTTTTGACTGCTAAGCCAAGTAACTTTTTGTCCTGAAAGCTAAATACCAATGTCTGACCAACAGTCAGTGCCATGCCAGCAAACTGCATTATAAACTCCTTGGCCATAAGATCGGAATCGTAGGGCTCTTGTGATGTTCTAGAGATAAAATCGAACAATTATAGAAATTTTAATTGATTATGTAATTGTAATTTATAAATTTTGTTCGTACGCACGTCTTCTTTTGTAAAAAGTCGGTTTCAAAAGATACCGATGTTATGACATCGGAGCTGGCATCAAAACGATAGGGACGTACATCTATATCTTGATTAATCGATAGAGTCGCCCATTTGCGTTGTACTAAGGAAAAGCCCACATAACCACGAGGTACTTCGGTTGTTTTTTCCAAGGCAAAGATAAAATGTTGACCAGGACCAGGAGAAATATCTGCATATCTAACAAAATCAATAAGATAAGAAATCTATAATACTTAATAGTCCTACTTAGTACAATAAATAAAACGTACTTTACATCATCGGGAAAATCATTGACGTTGACAATTGCCCTGTTTGTCAACGAGAGCTCGTCTGTGGGACATTTGGTGGCCTTTAAACGCTGCACGTATGAAATAAAAATATAAATAATATACCATATATGTATATACCATATATAATTTCTATATCTAATAAATTATTAAAAAAAATAATGAAAAATATTTAAAACCGATACTCACGTAGGACATTTTAGTGCGTTTTGATTTCGAAACGAAGAAACTATTTGCACTGATAATTTATTTCAAAATTGCACACGTAAATAATTGTCTATGTAATTTTTTTTTAGTTTTTCTATTTGTATTTCTATTTTTCTGTTGTATTCACTGCAAGCACAATTACTCGATTAATTTGCAAACCCGTAAACGTAGTTTACAAAATTTAATATTTGACTCCTGTGTGCGTGCAATCGACTTTGCAATTTAAATTGTATATTTTTCAAGATGCTGCATTGATTTATCAACTAACGTCCAAATTGGGACGACTGCGCATATCGTACATCGTAGTAATTGAAATGGGTGAATACTGCAACCGTGTGCTTATTTACGCGGCATATATTTAAATAAAACTTGTAATAGCGATTTTATTTTGAATCCAAGTTTCTATTGTGAAGACGGAATGTCTTTCTACCTAAGTGTGCTTTATATTCTATTCTGAATTCATTACTATGTGTATGGATATTGGATATTAAGAATTTTACATTTCTACGCTTTATATTTTTAAAAAATTTTTGTTTTTCTTCATAATTAGCAGAACTATGATGGGGCATTGCAAATATTCCAAATATACTTGGTCAAATAAAGGAAAAACAAATTATATTCGGCAATGGGAAATGTTAAAAGTAAAATAACATTTTGATCAGGTGTGGGTCCATGAAGTTGGCTAAAGAATTAAAACATATTTTCATTAGTTAGGTTTATAAGATCGCCTAGGTAGTAATTTTTAAATTCCAGGTACCGGAGACATGACGTGTTGAATCTGTATGTACCGCTTGCCTCTATTTTATAAATTATGCCATTAATGCAAAATATAAGAGCATATTTCAGGCCCCGGCAGCAAGGGATAGTATAAGAACACTCTTGTTAATATAAATAATTATTTGGAAGATAGGATAAATTGCGCTAAAATTTTTCATGTAAATAATTGTTTGCGATTGGACAAGTAGGTGACTGACTGACTTATCATCGAGTGCTCTTAGGATCGTACTGTTTATGGATAAAGTATTTCTCCCATAGATAATGTCTTCGAGTTTTAAGTGGTGATTAAAGAATTTAAAGGCTGTATATTTCACTTCAAGCCAGGTGTCTGGATTTAACGATTCCCATATATGTACTACGTACCAAAAAACCGTTGAATTGGGTTTCCAAATTATATTCAGATATTGTTGTCACGTGCCAATGAAGATGGATTAGCCTAATAAGGGTAATTTTAGGCAACCACCAATGAATAAAATAGAAGATGACGAGGATTAAAAGCCTTCTTCATCTATTAAAAACTGCGCGAATTAAACTTTATCGGTTGGGCAAATAAGTCTAAACCATATTAAACATACATTCCGAACGAATATTATTGTAGTAACAACAAATATAATATACCTTGGCTCTAAAATAAAATCCAACAATGCTGTTGATCCTGTACATAAGCTTATTTGAATTTGATGTGATTGCTGGTAGTTACAGTTGCTGTTGACAGGAATATTGAATACCCAAGTGAAAAACAAAAAATTTTGTCCTATAGATTCTGCTTAACATGCTGATCATTTCCATATACATATGTATGTACTCGTATAATTAGTGACTTCTAAGCGTTAGAATCATTATGGCAAAGTGGCAACTCCTCATACTACAGTGAAAGAGGTAATAAGTGAAAATGTTAAAAAAAACATTTGAATTTAACTTTCGAAGAAAGTTTGAAAATGCAAAATATCGGACACACAAAAAGAAAAGTGGGTAAATAAGTTCTTTGTGATTTATTCACTACGCATTACTAAGTAGGATGGGTACTGAACTGGAATTTTCACGATCACGATCACTTTTTCTCAAATGACAAAGGCAACGTTGGCGATGGCGAAACTAATCGCGACAGTGACGGTGACACCAACAGCGACATACTTCCTCATAAATATACATACATACATATGTATGTAAATATATAAGTATCTTTTTGTAGTGTGTAGTTTGCCAATATTGTTGATTTTATGGTGTGGTTTCCTTGGGAGATAATGTCTGATTTTGAGCCGTCCCTAAAGATAAATTTCCATGTAGGAACTTCTCCCGGATGCAGTTGAAAGATGTTTTAGATTGTGTTAGATTGTATTTTCCCAATTGGAATATTATCAGTCAGTCATACCATGCAAGATTTTCTTTAAGAAACTTTTGTCTAATAAAACAAAAGTTTCGATAATACCAATGGGGGTGCTATCATTTGATCGAATTATCGAATTACATACAACTATAATTTGACATACTCTTGGATTTTTGTTCTCTGTTCGAACTTCTAACCTAATGACAAACATTTCTAGTTCAAATTATGTAGTTGGTTAAATTTGAATAACGATGGTAGTGTTGAACGTCACTTTTTTTTGGTTTTGTGTGTACTTTCAAAGCATCCCTGAACTGAATGAGCAGATAAATAAATTTCATTAAATTCTGTTTTAATAAGAATTCGAACTAATGTATTAAGTTAGGAACGAGCGCCATTCTTCTTTTAAAAGTTTTTATCTGATTCAATATATTAGGTTCAGATTTACAGAAAGAAAGGAAATCATAACTTTATCCGGTGGGAACAATGAAGATTTCCGCCGGATCTTTGTAGTTCTTATATTTATTTTGAGTAGTTTGTAAAGTAGTTTATGTCGTGTAGGAAGTCGTTGTGGTTGTTTTGTGTATGTACGTCGCGGTTACCTTTGTTTGGTTGCGTCTTTTATATGATAAATTGTTTCAGTTTGTTGCCACTTACATATTTCACATTAATTATGTCATTCATGTATTAAGTTCGAATTATTTTTATTTACTAAATGAAGGCGAGTGTGCAACAAACATTTAATGTTTAGTGTAATATTTATTCAATTGAATCAAATCCATTTGGAAGGTGATAAGAATTTTTTTGTATTATTCTATGAAGTTACCTCTTCTTGAATGAATTCTTGTTCGATTCGATTTCGGCATATTATATATTTCTTATAGTAACTATTTCGTGTTGTGCCAATAAAATAGTCTACTTAAAATAAAATATGTGAAATGTGTTTGTAGTGTTTAGAGGCAAGAAAGAAAATTCCTGCAATGCTTGACTGATCTGCTTGATTGCTTTTCTACGAACTTTATTAGTAAAAAAAAAAAACACACACACCTAAACCTCTCCTCTGTATTGGTGATGAGCTAAGGTATTTTTGTTACCTTACTACCGATATCTACCTGTTGCAGAACTGTGTTTTTGATGCTGTAAGCTAAATATTTCAATATTCGTCATCGCTTTGATACTAGTATACTTAGTAGTATGATTGCTGATATGAAAATTGTGCACTTCAATACAATGCCACAATTAAAAAAACAAAAATAAGACCAAAACAGAACAGAACGTTAAATTTAATAACCAAAACCAAAGCTGAAACTTACATGCCTTTCACACCCCAACTGATGAATTTGATGAAGTAATATTATATATATCAATTTGTTTTTGTTCAGTTGATTCAATTTCTGTGTAAATTTTACTAATCGCTTTGGGTGAGTTTCGGTTGAATATGCAAAAGTGTTCTTTACTAAGCCTGAAATGATGAAAGACTTTTTTTGGTTGGAAGTATATAGAGTTACTAGAAAGGTCTTGACTTTAATAGATCCTACTTTGATGATTTCCATTGCATATCAGTTCTAAAATCGTTTAAAAAAAATTCCAAAATTGAGCCCTATTTTTTTTTACGGTTTTCCTAATAGGAACATGAATTGGAATTTGGATTTGTATGTGAGTTATGCGATCCAGTAATCCTAGGATCTTGAAATTTACATTTTTGGTGAATATGGGTCAGACACTTATAATGTTCTAATTTCAGTTCGATATCATAAAAAACGAACAGTTTTTCTAAAAAGAACATGAGTTTGAGTATGGGATTTGTGTGTTTGGACCTTCAAGAGGTCCGATTCGGTTGATTCTGAAAAATGTGCAGCGTCTGGTAAAAAGAAAACTTCACCAAAAAAAAAAAAAAAAAAAAAAAAAATCAGCTTCAAATCAACTCGTTTCGTTGAGCTCATCAAGAATAACATATATTGTATATACTTTATGAGGTCTCCGACGACTCCTTCTGTGTGTTAAAAACTTCATGATAAACTTATGGTAATATTAACTGCGTGAGAAGAGAAATTAAGAAGCACGGCTAAATCAATTCTACATTGATGCCTATTTAACAGTCCTCCAACAATGTTGGTCTCCACCAGATCTACACAGACCATCAGTCCAGAGGAAAGACAGAAAGATATTGTCTTACGTCATGAATTATGTGCTTATAAAGCTGGGATGTATGTGCTGTTATGTGTGATACCAGTACAAACTGCTTTGATATAAGTTTATTATTCTGCAAGAGACATAATTTTTACTTATTGAGACTTTAAACTAATTGAAATTGCAGAAAAAATATTGGAATTCTTTACGAATACTACCAGAATCTCTGAGTGGTCACAATAGGCCCAATAGATGCCGCAGTTAAAAGTTGAACAAATTCTGTCGTTCCGCCCAAATCTAATCTAATCTATTCACTGAGATTTTAAAGTTGTTAGAAAGCAAAATATTTGGAAACAATTTTTAATAATAGAAAAGAAAGGTTCTATATTTAATTAACAATATTTGGAGATTTAAATAATAATAAAGATAAACCATTTTACATACACATTTCTAGTTGATAAAGCAGTTGGGGCTCATTGTAAATAACGCCACATACTGTATTAAATTAAAATTAAAAAAGACGGACAGAACAGCCTTAAAAACACTGATCATCATAATACAATTAAACAATGAAAAGTTTTAAAGGCTATAAAATAAATATTTGTCATGGAACGATTGAAACGGCTGTAACAGTAATGATGACAGTAAGATCTATCTACTTGCTTTCTCTGCTACTAACATTGATGTCATATTTTGGAGGGTCCAGCGGTTTCAATTTGGAATATCGTCTTCCCATTGTTAAATATGGTCCAAATGCTGATTCATATTTTGGCTATTCAGTGGCCACACATACAGTCGGCGAATACAATTGGACCAATAATACAAAATGGTAAGTATGTATTTAAAAAAAATGTATTTATGGTGTCTTCTGTCCCTATGTTTGAAACCGAAAAGGGTTCTCAGTTTTTAAGTTATCGTGACGCACAGCGACCATTTACTGTTATACCATGATAAAATATTTCTGTCGACGTTGCGCCTTAGAAACCCATGGTAGAAAAACCATTGCCACTTGTTCATCTACCGATCTGAAATTTGATACAGACTCGTCTTACTGTCTTAAATGAATACATGATTAAACTAAAGATTATCGATTACTGATAGAAGTTGTCCCTGTATTGAAACAAAGAAAATCACTGTTTTCATATTCTGTCCTCTATATCTTTATATTTTAAAAGCTAAAGATGAAACCAAACAAAATGGCATGCAATAATTATTTACACAAAACATCCAAAATCTTGGGAACAACTTTTACAGAACCAATCAATGTCCGGAGTAAACCGCTGGACCTAAAAATCTGAAATTTTGGTATTGAATTCCTATCTTGATATAAGTAACTATTGCACATATGTACATCGCCATAAGACTGCTGAAGCCGAATATGATTGGGTAACTCAATTTGACGTATTAGAAATTCGGAAAAAAAAAAAATAAAAATTGCTTTGATCAAGTCTTAAAATTCCAGGATGTACTCAGATATACTAGTTCCTTCTCGCTTATCTGCACAATTTTGCGTGCTTTAGATGACAAAATAGTCCATATGTTTTTCAAAATAATAAATTCTATACAAGTTCGGTATTTGCACAACTTCGCTTATCTAATAAATTCGATTTTGCATAATTTGATTTGATTGTCTACCATTTGAATGTCCGATTTACTATGGACTTAGAAAATATCACATGGGTCATAGTAACTTCACACAATAATAAACCGATTTCCATGATTCAATGTGTTAATGTTAAAAAAAAAGAATAAATAAATTTAATTTTTACAGTTTAACTTTAAATTCTAAGCTAATCTGTATCGTATATTAATTAGCAGACTGCAACAAACTAAGTATAAGTTTATAATCAGAAATGCAATAAATAAAAAATGTCCATACGTTTTTATGAAGGCATCAATACTATTTCAGTGGTCGAGTTTTGGGACTCTTTGTAGCACTACTGCGAAGAGAAGACCATGTATGCTTTCGCAATGTTTCCATTTAGATTTTTTTAGGTCAATTCAGATTTTTTCTGTTTTACTGCACCCAGTTAACTTTTGTATTTTAAGTGGACAAGCTCTTACTAGAAGGTACAAATATATTGAATTTAACTCCATTAGAAACTCTACTCATTTATTCTATTACACATAAGAGCCATTTACATATGTACGTAATTTATAGTTTTTTTTTATCAGGATGAAGAGTTGTGCAGATTTAGCGGTGGTAGGTAGGTTCTTTTAATAAGCTTTTTTAGCCGAAAATCCTCTTGAACATCCCCTACCTCACAATAAAGAAACCTGCTCATTTTTATATTTTTGGATATGCTACTCTTCTGATTATGTACTCTTTAAACCACGGAAGTGGACACCATAATCATAACATCCACCCCCAAAATACATTATCATTAATGGAATACGCATGCCTTATGATAAAATGTTATGTATTTTTTTTTGTGTCGAGGCTATAAAATCATATCTGCCTTAATAAAAAAATAAAATATTTGAATAAAAATTCCAATTGAATGTTTTGGAGTATTGTCAATGCCGAATTCGGGTTATTGGTATTTCTCGCAACCTTTTCATTTAATTATGTTGTGTATGATATAGAAGTTATAAAACTGTATCAACAATATCTGATTTGCATTGTGACTCATAACACCCAGCGGATTTTTACGAATTCCAGCTAGCTAATGTAACAATTCCTACAATAATTTCTATCTTTAAACTGTTATTATGCGAAAATAACTTGCGTTGAATGAGTTTTCTGATCGGATCGGTTTCTATAATATCTATACGTCTTCTAATGTTAGGATTGTTACAGCTGAAAATTGTTTTGGTTAAAGCCAAAAGAAGATTTTTTGTATAATTGCAGTAGCTCACCAATGAACGAGACGAAAAAACAAACTAAAATTTGCAATAGCGACAACTAACGTTTATTTTCTTGTGTAACTGGTTTTGTTACTTACTTTATATTCGCAAGCCAAGCAAGTTCATAATAAGGAACTGAAGTTGAAGTAAAATGAATTGAACATAACAAAAATCAAAAATCAAATTCATCATTACCGACAACATCGTGGCAAAATGAATGTAACTTTAACTCCAGTTACAGACCGAATTTCAATGTGGGTTGTATGGCCATCATCATTATGGCAGCAAGTAGATAGAAATAAGTGCCATATTTTGTGGATTTTTTTTTGCTGAATAGAATAACAATATGAATATGTATATATATTGGTTTACAAATATCCTTCTCTTTTACTTCGAATATTCATCCCTTTGAAAAAAAAAAAGAATGATTTTTTCCTACAATTATTAATCTTAATACCTACAAGTTAGAGGTCGTGCTTTCGTTTTCTCTGATCCTGTATATAGCCAAAAATGCATAATACTAAGTACTAGTGTGATCTCATGAAGTGCATCATGATGAAGTGACGAATATACATATCTATGTAACTCATAATGTCTATTAAAATTTGTTTTCGATTGAAGCCACTTTTCTTCATTCCACTCACATTGACTTACCTACAATCTTCCACAATCCAAATTACAAAAAACAAAAGATAGACACTTGAAATTTGATACATCTTAAATGTTCCAAATTTCCAGCTGATCTTTAAAAAAAAAATGCAATTATGTTTTCTATGTTTAGATGGATCCGACTGTACCCAGAATCCGAGCTTAAAGGGAGAAATGAATAACCGACGTAAATGTGTAGGTACTGACAAAAATTAAAGCGGTAGTTTTTAAAAATTAAATACTTATCTTTTGAGGTTCCTTGGGATCGTATTCGTATCCAACTTATGGTATATACATATGTTACATAATTGAAAAGAGGTGGTTATGAGAGCACTGTGGTACATACTGAAAATCCGGTTTCTTCAGAAGTTATTGATAGTTTTTCATTTGTGTGTGGTTGCACAAGGTATACAAATATTAGTATAGTAGGAAAGACGAACGGTCATATCTACATCAATTTGTTTTCTCATATACTAAGTACAACTTTGTTGTGACTTTTGTCTTCCTTCCTATTTCTGGGTGTTACATTTTTTCAAATTTAATACATACACCCTGTTGCTCTCACAAATGGGCTTATTTACGTCTCGCAAAATCTTATTTGAAGTTTTGTTGTGCCAGAATATGCATACGTGTGCGAATAGTTGCTTTAAATTTCTGTTGATGCGTAGGCTTTATTTTAAGACTAAGTCTTTTTATGTAACGATGCAACAGCAATACCGTGGAGTTTAGGCAATTTGGTGTGGGTGTAGAAGTTCGTAGGTTCAACTGAGGTACATGTGTTTGAATATGTTTATAAGTCAGTATGTTTGTACCTTTTTGCAAAATATCAGAAAATTGGACCGATCGGAACAATTTTGATTCTGATTGTCTTACAAACAGTCTTAAAAAATTGCATTTTTTATATTGGCAATACTTACTTACCTTACTACTTACTAAGTAGGTACTACGATTTTTCAAACGCAGTGCAAAAAATATATACGAAAATAATAAAAAGCGCACAGATTTTGGTTTTACAGATTTCAGATTTTGTTTGTATTGTTTGATCATTAGGGAGAAGGTGCTTAAGTCTCCTCTTAGATATATTTGTAGCTAGAGTAGAATGTTCACATGAATCTTTAGTCGGTCATTATACCGGCTTATGTGACGGTTGACCTGCTCACGGACCGAGAGGTTTCGTAGGACCAGTTACCATTTAATTAAACCATTTAATTAGAAAATAAAGGAAAATTGCTCGAGGAAAACATTTAACAGATACAGAAAATCTCAAATATTAGCTTATAAGGATACTGAAAATATTATGATAGATTGAGAAAAGTGGAAAAGTTATATCGCACTTTAAAGTGATGAATCTGAATAAATAAAAACAACAGTTTGCGGGTCGGACCACTTATTTTGTGAAAACCCTCAAATTCGTGACAAGATAAATGGAAAAAGTGGTGTTATTACAAGCTTAACAACTTATTCTGAAAGTTGTTGAATATATAAAGAGATTACAAATATAGAAAAGTTTCAAATTCATACCAATTCCATTGTTTTTTTCATGCTCATTCTACCTGAAGTACACACTAGCATCACGTTAAATTCTCAGATTTGATAAAGTTTAATTTGGATTTATGGGAGTCTAATATGGGCTTTTCAATGATAAAGAGCTTATTAGATAATTGTATTAACATATTAATACGCCAATTCACACTGCCCGTATCATTAATCGAGACCCGTAAGGTTACTCACGAGATCTAAACATTGGGATTGTTTGGGGATGGTTGGCCAGAAAAGTCTGGACCACTTTATTTAAGTAGATCATTCAATGTACGAATCAATAAGAAACAGGATCTGTGAAGCGCTGATTCAAAAACGGCGTTTAACCGATTACTAAAAAAACTTAATTTTAATTTAGAATATGTTAATTAAGGTTGTTTTAGACGTCAGTTCAGTTTCTCGTTGCAATTCAGTTTAGTTCGGCAGAAGGTTTGTTTTTAGCCCTGAATATATTGTACGCGTGTTTCGCTTTGTTTTCAATACATATTATTCATACTGGTTTCGAGATAACTGACGTGATCGATCGGACTGAAGCATGACGCACTTGTTTTCACGTAGGAATTCTAAGAAACTAAGAAATGAAACAAAACTAAATTTATCCATAACGTCAACTGTCAGTTTCCAGTCAGTGTTTAATTTTTACACGTAGGAAAAGTTTGACTGAATATGAAACTGAACTGACGACTGATATGACCGCTTAAAAGGACCTTTAAGTTGTAATACAAATTTTGTTAGTATTTGACACAGAAAAGTTTCAATTGTTTTAGTAGATTCTTTCAAATTAATACGGACCATCTCTTTTATAAGTCTTAATGTTGAAAAAATGTATGTTCGGGTGTACTATTCAAGTGGCGCAAAGTGTATGTACGGGTATCTAAATAATAACAATACAAAATTTGATGTTGCTTTGGTTTGTGACTCTTTGAAAATTGTATGTGATAAATATATACATATGTTGTATGTTGATATATCCATATGCTTAGCTTCACTTAAGTACATCCAACTCCTTATTCAATATAGTGCATTGATAATACACAAGAGTTCACTTTATACATCAACATATTTTTGGTGCAGCCGAAGAGTAGATCTTGAATTGATCTCTAAAGTTAAGTGGAAAATTTGTGTAAAAGAAGAAACAGAATATTCCATCCCTTCCACCCGTTCATAATATTTTTTCAGTAGGGTATATTAAGTTTTCGCAAATGAACGTAACACCGAAAAAATAAATATCATAGAGAATTTTTGGAGATTAAAACTCTCTTTACTCTACTCTAGAGATAATTAAATATTCTCATTTTGTTTCGTATGTCACAAAAGAAATTAACATTATTAGAGATATTGATAAACTAAAATAATAATATACCATGCTAAACTTAGACCCACAGCACAGTAGCAAAAAATTAAATAAAACTTGCATTATAGCAAAGTTTACTTTTTCCTCTTTAAAATGTCTAAACCTAAGAGACACTTGGAATTATTTTAATTTATTACAACAATTGGATCTTGATGAACTTACAGATGATCTGTATAATTCATTAAATTTTAGGCATTTAAAAGAATTAATGTTTTTTTTGAGTTTATGTATCAAATGAATGACAGCATTTCGTTAAATTGAATATAAATACATACAGTGGTAAGCAAAAATGCGTAAATTTTCGTCACTTTAACATATTTTGGTTTGTAGTTCATTAGCTAAAGATTCCCCAAGATGGGAAAGACAGGATCTAATAAGAAAATATCCCCATCTACCCATAATTAAATCGATTTTGTGGACGCCATTCCAAATCAAAAACATGAGTAGATTAATTAGCCAAATGGTGGTCCAAAGCATAATGCACATAAAACCCTGAGTTGGCTGGCAGGGTCACCATTTCAATTATATAATTGAACCTGTATGTTACCCGTCCCTTCATAAATTGTTTTGCCGGTCAGTCAGTATACACTCTTTCAGCAATCTCTTCAACATAAGCTGTCCACATCTAAACTAATATATATAATTAAACACCCTGGTAATCCTCTCTTGATTTTGAAGCCAATAGGTCTTCGCCTGACTTCCAAATCAAGAGCAAAACCTGGAAACCCTCAGTAGAGACAGTGTGACACACTCTCCAATATCATGATCCCCTGGCTTATCACGACTTTCATTCCGCCTGCAGTACAAGCATCAAATAAACCTCGATACGAGACCCCAATCGGTTCCTAAGACGAGCAATATGAGGAAATACCATGGTTATACCTCAGTTACATACTGTAGGATGGCGGCGGTATTCGTGACAATCTGCCCTTAAGCAACATTGACACTGTCTCATTATTTTTACTCATATTTATTGTACACTGTATGAATGATGCGGAAAAATGATAGACCATTCGATTCAACTCTAGATCATATTTAAAATCATATGTATACGATTGATTTGAGATATTACATTTTTTTTTAAACATATTATAGGCTGCTCGTTGGCGCACCACTTGATAAGAATCTCCAACCTGGAACAAATCAATCGGGCGCACTTTGGAAGTGTCCAATCACTCAAAATTTTGACGATTGCTCCCAAATTATTACGGATGGAAGGCGATGTAAGTACAGATATAATAATAATATCAATAGGTAGATTTTGTATTTCGCATCCTCAAAGTGAACCGTTTATACAATAGTACTTTTATTTTATTTTTTATTTTCAAAGTATTTAATCATTGATACTTTTATAAAAAAGATTAAAGTTTTAACTATTGTTTAATTGCAATGATATCGGTGAAAGGTAGTCTTCCTAATTTAATGTTTATAAACCTCTTTAGTTATATCAATAATAAGCAGTTGTACTCGTTTAAAAAATTAAGTTGTATGTATAAAAATTTGTATCATAAACAGAAAATATACCATAATAATCTAGTCAAGTACATTTATATATATATTTTTTTTTTAATATATGTATTTATGTATTTTATCTTTATTTGGTAATAGTTTAAAAGAAACCAATAGTCATATTGCGGTTGTGGGTTATTAAATCCTTTTTATATTTCTTAGAGAAGTTTTTATATCAATACAGATAATAGATCAAGTAATGAAATCTGTCTATACGTATCATAACAATAATACGCATCTTTGCTACTCTAAGGTGTTTCAAACAAAGTCTTTTTCTTTCAATCAATTCTCCAGGTTTCTAAGTAGGAACTAGTCAACTTGGGGACAAATTTGGTCAATATGTTTGACCAACAATCAATTCGTAGCAAAAATTATTGATATGTATGTAGACCATAGAACACCTGTTAGAATTCTTAAGAACTAATTTACCAACTCTCGTACAATTGACAATAGCATATTATTATTGTATGCTGTAATGAAAATAAAAAAAATGTTGATGGTCAGGAGGTTTAGATGGAAAAAGTATGTACTCATGATTGAAAAGTAGGTACACATGGTAGAAAAAGTCTGCGTACATGGAATATAAAGTTAAGAAAAAGCTTTTTTTTTTTTTAATAATTTATAACTAGTTGGATAGCTTTTATATTTCAGAACCTTTACCTCTCCGAGCGCAGCATAGCATTTGATATAATTGTCCTCTGGTTGATTTTTCATTTCAGTAAATTCCATAAATTGTTTACTAAGACTGCTATGGGTTATTGTCGTGTTGAAAATAGAAGTCATAGCATATACCTAATTCGTCGGCTTATATAAATGGTTTTTGTGCGAAACAATGTGTTTTTGTTCATTCGCTACAAATATGAATGACATTGTGCGCGCAATACAGCCGAAATACCCATAATATTAAAAGATTTTTCGAGTTGTACCGGGGCAGATAAATTCCTTAACATTGAAATTTACTTGACGAGCAAGTGTGGATGCTGAAACAGTAAAATCTTCGCTGGGTACACTCTTTACGTGTTTGACGACTTATCATAATTGTGGGCAGTAGAGAACATTAACGAGGAGATTGCTAATTTTGTAACAGTTTTTGTACATTTTTTATCTTAAATTCTATCAGCCCATTCAGAAAGGTTTTCAGTTAATAAATCATTCAAAAAGTCGTCGGTGTAACTATTAAAGCCAATTCAACTTTACGATCCTTTAACTTTTCAATGCCTCTTCGGTAGAACGAGTTATCTGTAGTCTGATAATATGCCACAATTTCTGTAGTCATTTGGAGCATTATTTTGATGTCTGCAAAAAGTCAGCAGTCGCTTCTGTCAGATCAGAAAGCAATTCGAAGAGAAATTCATTCATCGATTTAAGATATGGGACATTGTCTTGTTGGAACAGCACTTTTTTTCTTCTGTATGTTGGGGCGTTTTTTTTTTTTTTTTTAGCACTATCGGTGCTCATATGACCATGTTAAAATAAAGTAAACTAAAGTTCGATGGTTCATTTTGCTTCACAGATATTTTTTTCATCAAAAATAGTTTCTAATCGAAACTCGAAAATAAGTTTCTTCTATTGTTTTGAAAATTATAAAACTGGGATCACTAAAACCACTGTATTCTGTCATGTCATTTGAAGGTTGGTACTATCTAGAAATATGGGTTTAACAACAGTGTTATCAGGTATATGTCTCAGACCAGAGACTTAAGAGTTGAGTGATGTGATGTATTGAGAATATTTGTAATATTGTATATATGTATAATTCACTTTACGGTGTAAGCAGATTTCTTCTGTCATGTGTATGTTGAGGTCATATTACCATATAGGCATTATTATTAAATAACACAAAATAAATTAATGCAAGAAATACTAGAAAATGATGGAAAATCTGTTTATTTCATGATTAAAAAAGAAAAATTAAACAATATTTAATAACATTGCAAACTCCTCTCGGCTTAATTTATTTATAATTTTTTTAGAATAGTTTATTTAAATATTACAAATGGAAATATGAACATATAATAAATACAATAGAATTTTCTAAATTTTATAGGACTGGGTGGGTACCTTTATACCCTAATTAAAAACTTTTAACTGACATATTTGTTTTTGTTTCTTTTTTTATTTTCCCTCCAATTTTTATTTATACACAAAATTGGTGCAAAAATGGAAACCATTAACTTTTTTGTTCAATCGTAAAATTATATTAAAAACAATATCAAAAATGAAACATAATTTAGCATCGGGAGGAGCTTATGAACCTAGTAAGTGGTATGGGTGATTTTTTTGTTGTAAAGTTAACCAAGTTTAGTTTAAAGTTTTATTCATTTTTTTTTTTTATATCGATAAATAATTTTTTTTTTTTTTATTTTGAATTATTAATATTTTTTGTTTTTTTTTTTTTTTTTACTGTATAACTTGCACACGCGCTTTAAAATTTTATATCATTGCATTCTATTAATTTAATTTAATATAAAATAATTTTTCTAAATAACTCAAAGCATAACATAGATGCATGCAAACCATTCTTTTGAACACAGACAACATACATATGTATACATTGTACTTAGCTTGGTTATTATAAAAGTATCAAAAACTTATCCCCTTATCATGTTCGACTTACAAAAGGGTACCCACAGGTGGGTCCTCTTTCCACTCTTCCGGTCTATTGCAGTCGAAGAACTTCTTTAATTATTGAACAAAAATGGCTTCCATGTACAGTGATATGCTGGTGACAAGAAGACTCGATCTCAGATCTACACCAAGGTATATTAAGTGGGGCTAAATATGAATCCAAAGAAGACCAATATAGCAATCATTACCAAAGGGAGACTTAAGACCTACAAAAGTACTTGGATCTTTTAAAAAAAGTTAAATTCTAAGAGAAGTTATTTTTGCTAAGAACAGTCAAAAACTGGGGACTGAAACATGTCATTATGGCTGTAGTCAGCTATTACTAGACCAATTATGGCCTATGCTTAATCAATCTAGTGCACCAAATTAGACCAAAGCACAACTCAATCAAAGATTGTCAGAGTGCAAAGACTGGTTTGTGTGACAGGAGCCATGAGAACAGCTCTTGCTCCTCTTGAGAGCTGGTCTTGAGATCTTGTTAAACATACTGCCAATTGTTGATAAAGAAAGATGCAATGTTATTTATGACGAAGTTCATCAGAGATAACGCAAGAGATTCGTTAGAATAACAGTACAATATGGAAACATGTCTTGCAATATCTGCTTTAATGTGTTAGAACAAAGAAAAGATGATTTTGAAAATGATTATGATATGATTTTAGATGTGGAAGTTTATGGAACTCAAAAAAATGAATAGGAAATAAAATCGAATTTAAACATTTTACATTTTATACTATTTATAGCTTTCATAGATTTCAACGCACCCAAACCATTCACATTTCATTTTACTCTCATCCGCATGAAGGGTATAAAGTCACTGTCAGCAGAGTTTACCCTAAAAATTACAAGTAACTAAGCAAATAGCAAATAATTGTGAGTCACTTTTTTTTGAATCCACTTAGCAATATCAATATCAATCCAAACCGCTGTATTAAATGTATTTTTTTTCGTAGTCAATTTGGGCTGCACTTCAGAGAGGTTAGGAAGAACACTAAGTACATATTATGTACATATGTATGATGTCTTAAAATATTATACCTACCTACATATGGTATATTGTATATGTTTGTTTATACTATTTTTTTTTTGTTAATACTACATACTGGTCTGGTACACATATATGTTATGTATGTATGTAATATATGTATGTATGTATGTATGTATGTGAATACTTTATTATTGTTATACATGTTGTCGTTCATAAAAATAAACAAATTATATTCACACAAGAAGTTTTATTTAACCTATACTATCAAAATGATGAAGAGAAAGAAAAAAAGAAAAACAGTATTAATATGTATCTATCTATTTAACTATATTTATAATATATAAAAGCTTATGAAAGTGACGATGTCGATCAGTTGTCACCACCATTATATGCCGATGAAATCAAGGAATTTCAATGGTTGGGTGTCACTGTCCGATCAGCCCAGGGTTTGGGTGGAAAGGTAAGTTTGAGTTTGATGTAATTTAATGTGATTTGATCATTTATGTAAATTTATCGTATTATCTCTCATCTCAGGTTCTTGTTTGCGCCCATCGTTATATAACAATTGTTGGCGAAAATCGATATGGTCAAGGATTATGCTATGTCCTTACAAATGATTTGCTCTTCGATGAAGTCTATGAACCTTGCAAAGGGCGTGCTGTGCAGCGGTAAGCAATAGTGTGTAGAACTTGGCAACGTGCGCGAGAAGAATAAATACGAACATACCTACATATTGTATGTAGTCGTTAGTAACATTACATTACCACGAGTACTCACACCCATATTTTCAAAGCAAAAACAAAAATTTGACGTTGCTCAAAAAATATATCTATGAATTTTTATTCTATTTTTTATTGATTTCAAATTGAATCAATATCTATCTTTGGGCACTAGGTAGATTTAAGAATGTATGTCTATGAAAGTAAAAATGAAAAGCTGAAACACTAATCCCGATCCCATTAAAAATGTTGTGCTAATTGGCATGATCTCTAACGCAACGAAACCCAACCATCCATCTAGTCATGCTTTCATTGACCTATCTATCTGACTGTTTATGGCAATATAAACTATAGGAAATTTATATTATTGTACCACTGCTTGCTTCCTCTATGAATAGAATATTGTATTTAATAGTCTTTGGTTAAATTAAAAATTAATATCTTTTTAATTATATTATTATTATCATAATAAAGCTTCTTGTCTTTCAGTAATTTGATTTTGAATCCAATGAGTGGATTTTACGTGATGCGCGCACAAACATTTCAAAGTCTACGATTTTATTATATTTATAGATAGATTTGTTGTAAGGGTTCAGAATAGTCCACTGGAATATGGATATAGCTATCATATAAATGAAACATTTAAATACGAAATACTTTCCCATATTTTATTTAATATTGCTGAAATGCATAGAACCACAATATTCTGATTGAATCATACATATCTTGTATATAAGGATACATGGTTGAAAGGTATAAATTTTCTGTTAAAACTGAGTGTTTGTGTTCTTGCGCTGTTTATTGATTAAAATATCTCATTCGCATGCCAACACAAAAAGAAAAGCTATTAAGCTGGCATAAAGGTGTGCCATCAGATTTCCACTATGTATGAGTATATGCAAATGTCAAAAATGAAAAGGATATCTATACGAATGTGTATATGTATCTATATCTATATCTAATACATATATGAAATGCTCTTATAAAGGAGCGTACCATTGTCGTCGGGCTAGGTCTATCTATGTAAATGTGAAAATTAAGTCATCATATACATAAATTTAATTTAATTAAATTAAATAAGCTCACCTAAACTGATAGATTCAGCTGTTGACTGTTAGTTGTTGGCCTAGTTAATTAGTCCACATCACTATTGGCATGCACAAATGCTATCGATGCTATCGATTATTAACCATGTCCAAACTTATAAAAGTCTGATGAATACGGCGGATGAGGTAAGAGTTCCCAACAAAGGGCGAAAATGGAGCGTGGTCATGCTGCAAAATGATTTTGCCATGTCTTCTGGCCATTTTTCGACCAACGCACACACCATTGTCTTCGATTTCTCTGAATGGTCGGCTCTTCGTCCCGGAATCACCCGACAACAACAATTGTCTTCTTTCCGAAGAGATGTGGTCTTGCACATGCATTTGATGGTTGTCCTTGCGTTACCTATGATTTTTTGCATTTGGGATTCATAAACTGTGTATATCCATATTTTCATCGCCAGTTATAACCGCATACAAAAATCCCTTTCATTCATTTCGCATACAGTTTTTCGCTTTTCCATCTGTTGTTCGGGCATTATGTACTTAACAAAACATAGAAATTATTTGATTTGATTTTGCTTAGTTGTTAGTCCTTTTTGTTGTATGACTGGTTTCAAGTGTCTTGATATCAACTCAAACAATTAAGGGCAAAAGTGTACCGTACATTTTAAGGCTGTCGCCCAACAACTTCATTTTTCTTGTTAATGTCGTGATTTTTTAATATATTTTTTCCGAGTGACTCTAAACATAATCCATAGTATTTAAATAAGGGACTGCAATGCAATCATGCACATATACAGAATATATATGTGTATACAAAACAATACATGGGATCACTATCAAGAATTACAAATATGCAAAACACATCTAGGACTCCAGCCTTTTTTCAATATTTTTTTGTTGTCCTTTTTTTTGGGGGGGCTGAACTGGGATCACGTTCACTATTCCACATTCTTCACCAAAAATCATTCCTAAGCAATCATTCTCATTTCTTTCCTCCTTTTTTTGAGCCATCATTTACTCGCCTTCTTTTTTCCTTGTCTTGTTCTTTCAATCCATTTGAACGTTTCAGGGACATACATCATAGTGATTAGCACCTTGGCAACATTTTTTTGTATGATGCAATATTTTTCCAACATATTCCTAAATGATATGTAAATTTCCTGGTCCAGCAACGAATACCATTACTGAACCTACATATGTACACCGTTTCTAATTTTAGGACAGAGGTTGTCTTTCTTGAGTTCTTCATTAGCTTAATGCTAGACATACATAATACAAGGTGTGTGTTAAAAGTTTCCGAACTTTTCTGGCAGGGCATTTTCTGGTGCCGCCATCTTTGTGTGAGTATA